>PVJI01002429.1:0-145251 GCA_004026765.1 Micronycteris hirsuta
AAGTCTGTAAAATACTACATGGTTTGGGGATTAATTTAAATGTTATCAGTAAGATTTTTTCCCCCTCTGTGGTAGGTAGTGGCAAAATAAGGAAGTCTTTAAAACATCAACCTTTTAACTTCACAAAGGCCATTCTTGACACAGTTCTGTTGGTTAGTCTGGAAGAATATATAAAACCACCCCCAAATGAATTTCTAGCAATCTGAAACAGAATTTCTAATTATAGCTGCAGACTGTGAATAAGAGTTCTTTAGTTTTCAGTCCAGGATTGATAACTCTCCTAGAGTATAAATAGAGAGATTGAAAACTAGAGAATAACAGAATAAATGACTCAGGAATACATTCAGAACAATTAAATTTCTCTTTTACCATAAGCCAAATTCATGCTGGATTCTCGTCCTTTCTCGTTTTTCTTTATATGGAAACCTGAAAATAACTCAGTGTGCCCTTTGGACTTCTACATTCTTAATGACATGTTCTTGGGATGTGAGGGACTCTCTTGAACTAGTTAAAAGAGCAATATATCTTCAATACCTCGTTAAGCAAAGCCTGGACATTTCACTTAACATTTCACCTTGCCTGAGAGATAAGAATTCCTACTAAATGTCAATTGTTCTCTAGAAACTAATATTTCAAAGGTTATCTACCCCAAACGGTTTGAGTATAGTTCAAACTGCATTTCTAACTACCCCGAAGTGGACTGAAGCGGATGTTCTGCCTCTAGATTTCTTAAAAACCTCCAATGACCACCATATACTCCAAATATTTTTTAACAATTCAGATTGTAAGAGTTCTGTCTCAGGCGTTATTTTGATAAAATCATTAAACAAAAAACTGTTAGGACATATTGTAATTTTGATTTTAGAAATGTGTTAAATTTATACCTTGAATAATAAGCTGGTATTATTTCAAGTCACCTCATCAAGTTAATTAACAAATACATACATCTATGTACATAATATGCTACTGGCATCAAGAGGTCAAGGTAGTTACCATATAATAATTTCTTCTAGAACACTTCAAAATGTTCACCATATATCACAGTTTTACCTCTCAATCTGTAGTTCTTAAAGCATAAGGAGAAATCTGACAGGAAATTTTGTTTAAAAGATTACAGGGAAGAAATTAACTAGCATTTTGAGCTTTCAAGTCTTGGATTTTCCAAGATGTAGGAATGGGTCATAATGTACAAACTATTTGCTTAGAGTAGGAAACATATCTATCTCTAAGCAACTTGAATTCTTAAAGAGTATCAGCATCTTATGTATAGTACAGACAAGCATTTGGTTCAGCTACTGAAGGAAAAAAACTCTTTTCCTCCAGTAAGCTACTCAATAGGATTTTTCAGGGCTTGGTTTTCAATACAGAAAACTACAAATAGTAAATAAAGATTGTATGTAGTTGTACAGGTGAATATAAAAAAAAAGCTTGATCTGCATAGTTATTTTTAGTAATACATAAGACAATAGTAAAAAAAAAATAGAGGTAAACTGTGAGACAGAAAATAATTTAAGACAGAAGTTCCAGCATACACATTTTTTTTTTAAATCCTCACCCAAGGATATGTTTACTGATTTTAAAGACAGAGACATCAATCAGTTGCCTCCTGTAAACGCCCTGACAGGGGATTGAACCTGCAACCTAAATGTGTGTCCTGACTGGGAATTGAACCCACAAACTTTTGGGTGGACGGGATGACATTCCAACTAACTGAGCAACTCAACCAGAGCACATACACATCCTTTAAAGGATCATTTTTAAAATTCTGCTGGCAAAAACTATTTTAAAAGGGCCACAGTTTTGGAGTTTGTCCTTAGTTTAAGTTGAACAAAAATATTTAAACTGGCTGTTTATACAAGTGGACAGAGCTATTTTTAATGGATTGTTCATATCTGAACAACATTTTTATGTTTCAAAAACATTTATGTGATCAAAAATATAGGACAGAGCTGTGCTTGAGATATTTGAAGGTAATCTATTTAGCACGCTAATAGCAAACTGAGCAGTCTAAAAGGAAATAGTATGTATGTGCATATATAATTTCCGTATACATTGCACATTGATATATAATTAAAATATTTTTAAAAAATAAAACACTTCAGGCCCGGCTGGTGTAGCTCAGTGGATTGAGCGCGGGCTGGGAACCAGAGGGTCCCGGTTCGATTCCCAGTCGGGGCACATGCCTGGGTTGCGGGCCAGGTCCCCAGTGAGGGCCATGTGAGAGGCAAACATACATTGCTCTTTCTCCCTCCCTTCTCCTCTCTCTGAAAGTGAATAAATAAAATCTTTAAAAAAATAAATAAATAAAAATAAAACACTTCAGAAAGAGGTTAAAAGTCCATCAATTGGTTTTTAGTTTGCCCCTTTCTACTTATAAATGACACAAAAATAACACTGGTACTAATTTTTACACAAACTTAACACGGAAATATTTTCAACAGAATGAGACACCACAATGAAGGCTTCATGAATAATTTATTCCATTTGAAGTTTTGTTTTTTTTTTTGTTTTTTTAAAAAGTATAAACCTTTTCATTTCCTCAATCACAATTTATACAACTCAGTGTTATGGCATTCGGCAGCAATAGTGTTTGTTCCTTATTCTTTTTTTGTCACGTTAAAAAAAAAAAAAGCAATTGGACCATATTGAGTGTCACTGCTAAACAACTTTAAAACGCCCCTTCATAAAGTGACCAAGCTATTCTGAGAGTTGATGCCGACACATGTTCAGTAATGACGTTACAATTTGTAGTTTAAATTCAGTAACTGTAAGGTCCACAAATCCAGTTTACTTTGAAAACTAAAGCTATTTTAAAACTTTATGAATACATCAACCTGAGGAGTATTTTAGGTCCCAAATCCAGTTTTTAAATTAATACTCCACAAAAAAGAAAACACACGCACACACACACACACACATATATATATATATATAAAAATTTAAACCACAGTTCTGGGCCCATTAGAAAACCAAGAAAAAACCAAAAGGTTAAGATTTCCAGCTGATTTGGGGGGTGGGGATGGGGCAATAAATGTATGTCAAAAACATTTTTCCTTAATTTAGACAAACGAAAATCTTAAAGAGGAAACCCAGACCGAAACCTCACTCATGCACATTAAATGTATTAATAGGCTGATATGCAATGCCATAGTGGGTAAGAGGCAAATTATATGATGCAACAGCATTTAAAAACTTCCTTTTAATGTATTCAATTTGAACATTTTAAATAATGCAACATAGTATTTTGATAGTACAGTATTAACATAGTGCTTGATTAAAGATCTGCAAATCTTCGTAGTAACACATTAAGTTAAAAATATTACCTCAGAAGGTAAATATGAAGAAGAAAGGAAAATATTTTAATACAGTAATCGGTGCCATACTGACAATTGATTACGAATACAGCTGAGGATAGTTGACTAAGTAGTAAGAGCTTAATTTTAGTGGTTTAAGAAAAGTTTAGAAAGATTAAAAATTACAACTACTTTAAAATTTAAGTATTACATATAAGTACACTTGGTGGCCTTCGGGCCAAACAATAAGGTGTACAGAAATGTATTCATACAGTGTTAATTCACAGTCCTGATAACTGGATGGCTTGCATAAGGAAGGTATGGCTAGATGTTTCTCACTGGCTGGAAGCAGACATTATATAAATAACCTTTTTAAATGCCAAAATGCGGAGCTTCCACCCTGCTTGGTAATGGGTAACTGCACAAAAAACAGATATTATTAGCACTGTAACAAAGAAGTCAAGGTGCTGATGATCAACTGGTATAAGCATATTATTTCACTTACCTATTTAAACAAAAGAACACAAAACTACCCACACTTGTCTGTGACAGTACATTAGTCAGTCAGATCCATCATCCTGCATAAAAGGCTTTTTTTTCCTGAACTCAGTCTCCTGACCTTTTTTAATGGCTATTTAATATGTTTCTATTTGAGTGTGAACTTATATATGAAAGGAAGAAAAAAAATCGTATCGGTAAATCCTGTTATTTAGGAACTACTCCCTGATGCCCAGATAAAAAGAAATTGTATACTGGGGTCCTTCCTTATGGCTTCATATAAAGGAAACTGTCAGGGAATAATTTTTAAAAAACTTATTTTCAAACTGAGGCATGGTTACTAAAGGCTAGTGATTTTAAACAACTGAGATCATAGCTTTTATTTTTAAAAGTCACTATTGTGCTAAGTATATAAAAAAGGATACACTTTTAATAGAAATTCCAAATAAGCGTCTTTTCCTTCAAATCTCAGACAAGTTTTTTTAAAAGTAGGTACGAAACGAAACATGCCAACATAATCTGTAGTGTTAGCATCATTTAAAAATGAATGCGGGGATGTGATCTTTACATTTTAATTTCAAAGTATGCTGACCATTGGGATCACATTCTAATTTTGAAGAAATGATTGAAAAATCTTTGTCACCAATTGTTTCCTTTATAGAAAAAAAAAAGACTTGTTAATGTTTTAATACACAATTTGAAGCAGTTATATTGTTCATAAGAAAGTGATATTTAAGCTAGGTATATAGTATTTACAAAACGTTTCAGTAAAAAATAAAACAAAACATACTGAATTACTCTTTTGTAAATACAACTGACTTTGTTCTGGAATTAGTGAACTTATGAATTCGGGATTTTGCTAGCCTGTTTCCAAGAAAAAAAGGTAGACTTGGCGACTGTGAATTCAAGTCAGCAACACAGGGAGGAGGCTGACTTGGACTCTCTCGTGAGCAGCACTGTAGAAAGGATTTTTCAAGGGGGTAAAGCCTGCATCAAAGCAGTAATCTTGGCATGTGCAAACGAGAAGGGGGAAGCTGTATGTGAGGAAGGGGTGAATTAAAGTCCCTAAAATTCAAGTCCCTTCTTTAGGGAGGTGAGAACCTCCTTGGCATATGTCCTGCCTTAATCTGAGCTGTGTTATAGAAAAGTACAGACTCTGGTGTTTGGGACTGTCATCTCCAAACCAAGAAAATTAAATAAATAAAAAGGCAAAGGGGGAACAAACAGGTTAAGTTTAGAAAATGGTTTTTAACTAGCGAAAGAGTCTGAATACCAGAATTCACTGAGAATCTATTTACACCACAGTCTGATCGCACACACACACCCATACATATGCAAACTCTCACACACATTCCCAATCTTTAATTTAAAAAAAAAGTCAAACAATCAAGAGTGACTGCTCTTAAAATAATTTGTAAAATGCCTAGAGCTGGGCTAAATTTCAACCTTATAGCAGATCCTGAAGATATTTTCATAATTAATAATATTCCCATGCCTAGATGTGCCACTGTTAAAACTGAAAAAAATTTAAGCATGTAACATTAAACACCAAAATTAGTTTATGCATTCAGTAGCAAATGTTTTTCTTGTAAAACTAAGTTTTTTTCACTGGAAATGGCCTGAAATATTAGTCATAGCCCTAAACCATAGTACAAAATATAACTGAAGAATTCTCATTTTATTCTAAGTTAAACCACTTAACAATATCACTTGTATATTGCCATCATGTTATTCAGTAAAGGTGTGATATATAAAATGCTGTAAGACCTGGTACCTTTTCAATTTATAAACACAGTGAACTTCATTACTGTACATGTACTCTGCAACTACAGCTTAGCTGTAAATCCTCCACACGCAATGGCATGGACATTCTTCCCCGTCTATTCCCACTGAACTGTACATTGAGACAATACAAATTTACTGTCCCACCCCCCTTACAAAAAAATAATACTCTAAAAGCAACCCTACTGCAACTTTTTAATTAAGACGATTACATATATTTTAGACCAATTGCTTTAAAGCAAGAAGGCAGTATAAACCTTCTAGGAAAGTTTTTATAAAAGAGGTTAAGAAATATAAGACAATTTATACATTTAAAAACTTACAATAAATAAGAGATGCAGGCATTTTGAATACTAGATACTATACTCCAATACAAGAACATCTTGATGTTCTGAAGCCGTATGTTGAAATTCATTGTTCCTCATTTCCTCTCCATGCTTTTAATATTCATTTAACATGACTGGGTACTATGGCTCATTACTTTTCACAAATACTGTGACTGGAAAAAAAGAAGTTAATTTTGCTACGAAAATGTTATAATACGTTTTGTATGATCAGTCATCATTCTAAAGAGTTCAGTATAGTCAATGAAAAATAGCAGGGTTATAGCTCCCCCCAAGTCTGAACAATATTTGTTGAAGTAATAAGAATTAGACCCCATCACAAATGACTTTCACTGAGAAGATAATTATAACTTAATCTTGCAGCGAAATGTCTTTTTTCCTTGTTCTTTTCTTGTACAGTTCCATCAAATGAAGATCACAGCATATTCATGATAAAGTTATATAACTGATTCAGCACCACAAAATGAATTGGGAGACACGAGCGTCTGTCCTGGATTGCAGGGTCACAGGTCAGCCAGGAGAGTGCATTGTACTGTTCCAAAACAAACCTGAAAAGCAAATAAACCGTTTTTATACTGTAGATTTTGGAAGCAGTTTCCAATTAAGGCATCTAAGATTCAAAGTCACTTAAAAAAAGGTGGAAAGTATGGAATAGTGAGTCCTTGGGGAGATTAAAGATAACTAATTTTCATAACAATTTTTCTCAAAAGTAGATTCCATGTGTTAGAAAAACAAAGCACTCATTCTGAATGATATAATTCATCTAAAGATGTAAAGGTGTGCAACCGTCAACTACTACCAAAAGTGAGAAAACTACGTACAGATCAACACTACATTCATTCTCAGTCACACCGGTGAACCATCAATGGTAAAGAGAGCTGTACCTGAGGACGTCTGAAGTCTGATTTGAGTCAAGTGGGTGGGAGTGTTTACTGTGAAGCAGCTCGTCAGATTGCACTGAAGGCACGTGGAGGTGCAAAGAGGCCTAAAAAAGTAACAGGATATCAGCCAAGTGAAAAAACCAAGCTCTCTTCCTTGATGAAATACATTTTAGACCTATGTAAGGAATGGGAGCCCTGTAAAAGTGCTTTTTGTTCTTGTTTAATTCAGTACAGAAGTAATTTTTAGGTGTGTAATATACTGAATCTTACTTCACTTTCCTCAGCTTTTATTGTTTTTGAGACCACATGCTAGTCTTTAAAAAAAGGATTTTCAGTTATTTTCTAAGTGTAACGTAAACATTTAAGGAAGCACTAAACTGATAAACCTGAGTACAATCTGTTTCTAGATTACACAGAGCTTAAGCCTATACAGATATACCTAGATGTTGCACTGAACAAAATAAACGGGTAAGCAAATGAAAATATTTTACTTATAAGGTTATAAATCTTCCCCCCACCACCCCCACTTGGTTAAAATAACTTATTTAAAAACTATAGGAAGATTGCCCTAGCTGGTGTGGCTCAGTGGATCGAATGCAGGCCTGTAAACCAAAGGGTCACTGGTTCAATTCCCAGTCTAGGGCACATGCCTGGGTTTTGGGTCAGGTCCCCACGAGGGGGTGCACAAGAGGCAACCACACATTGATGTTTCTCTCCCTCTCTTTCTCCCTCCCTTCCCTTGTCTAAAAATAAATTTTAAAAAATCTTTAAAAAATAAATAAATAAAATTAAAACTATAGGAAGACAGAATTGGAACAGGCAAGGCAAGGGCAAAGAAATATTTGAAAAATCCAACAGATTTATTTTCATCTTGAAAACCAAACTGATTTTCAGGAAATATTCTTAGACATCAGGTGGTTCTCTTGGCTTTTACTGATAGTGAACAATCAAAAATGCCACAGAGCTGCTATGGGTCCCTAGGCCATTTGAAACAAAAGCCCACCTCGCTTTAAAGTATGCCCGGCAGGAAAATTAACTCTAATTAATCAGTCAAACTGTGTTCATTTTCTGTTCCCCTGACACTGTGTATTAAGCTATAAATCTTAAGCAAAGATATCTTTGGTAAAATTGTGAGCACTCTAAGTAATACAGTGCACAGATGCCTTCTTCTGCCACTCAATTTCAGAATGGAGTAACTACTGACATACCCATTTAGGTATAGCAAAGAATAAAATAAATGAATATGGTATTCTTGACATTTTAACTTTAAAAAGTGAATCCTTTTTAAGTCAATATATATAATAGTGTTAAAGTTTTAACAAGACATACTGACTGCAGAAACTCTTGGCAGATCTTGTTCTGTATACTGTAAAACGTACTATCTTATATTCATATTTACAGGTGCTCTCTCCTCTACAAATATATGTATAAATTCTCCATTGTATATTCAAAAATATAACCAAAGATATATATGTTCCAAACTGTACATAAACTCCTGATTTGAGTTACAAGCAAAAGTCTCATATGGCAGATCACCACAAATTACCGTAATTAGCACCAGTACTCTAGAATCTATGATAAAAAGATTTTCTGATCATCTAGGTAACAGCCTATTATTTTTCCAAGCAAAGAGAAACACACAAGGTGGTTTTACTGCCTGTGGAATAGAAATAAAATGGTACGTCTGAAAACAAAAGGTAAACAAATTGTGGAAAGTTATGTCTTTCTAGGTAATTCACAATAGAAGTCCTAATCCTGTTAAACTGTATCTGAGGGAGAATGCCCAGGTTACACTATCCTCTCTGCAAATAGATACAGAGTAGAAAAGAATCTGGACACAGTCCATCAGACATTTTGTAAAGTGGTGTTTTCTTTAAAAATGTTTCATGAAACACCAAGGTCATGAACTATTAGTAGGTACTACACAATCCTTTTTTTGTGTATTTAAGTAATTTAGGAACCGGTAGGTAAACAATGTTATCTGCTGCTGTTTTCCAGAGCATTTAATGTTCCTCAGGCACTGGAACAATGAGAGGGGGCAGAAAGCATGTGGAGCACTCCCGAAGGACCAAAGAAGCCTTTGTTTTATATGAACTCCAAGAACTACTATTCTGCAGAAACCCCCTTGGGCATAGGTTCTTGCAATGACATCTGCATAGGCCACTGCACACACACTGGAAGGGAAAGAAAAGTCATAAGATAAAACTAATTATTACCCTGATTGACACTCTCTAAATATATTATCTCATTAATAGTCAATTCAGGTCAACAGCTACTGTATTCTTGATGGATGTACTACAGGAGTTCACTACTTAATCTCAAATGGCATTGACAACAGTGTGTGTGCCAAGGATATCAGGATTTAATAACAAGCTTAGAACAGAGCAACAAGCCAGCTGGTTCATGTGCCCATTAAAACTAAAGCGTATTATCCAACTTTTACTCTACAAACAAAAATCAGTTAGCAAGGAGTTAAATTAACAGACTTATGGAATAAAAGAGTCAACCTCTGGTGGTTTTATATAAGAATATGTGAGTCGGGTCTGAATTTGTTAGTTTGAAATAACAGCAGCCGCTACTATTTTGTTAATACAAACTCTGGACAGGGCTTTCATATCTCATGTTATGATTATCTCAACCTCGCTATATCACTTGCTAATGAGTTTGTTCTGATAAAATAAGCTACTATGGGTCTCAGAATCTCATTACTTGAATACCACTCAATAGCTTTAACACAGTAGTTTACACAAAGCTAGAAAGCTTTTATGAGAAGTGGTAAATGAATTTAAATAACCTGTATTCTTACAAAGATTATGAATCCTTTAATCCCTCCAAAAAAACGTAGGAGTATAGTATGAAGTAATTCAGAAAGTAATTAAAAGATTCGGTTTTTAATCTTCAGTCTACTACCAAGTTACGACTTTGGACAAGTGAGGTTTTCTGAACTCTAATGTGCTCACCCAGAAAATGAAGTGGTTAGATTAAAAGTAATACAAGGGCCCTGACTGGTGTGGCTCAGTGGATTGGGCGCCAGACTGAGAACCAAAGGGTCACTGGTTCGATTCCCAGTCAGGGCACATGCCTGGGTTGTGGGCTGGGTCCCCAGTGAGGGATGGTCCAAGAGGCAACCACATATTGATGTCTCTCTCCCTTTCTTTCTCCTTCCCTTCACCTTTCTAAAAATAAATAAATAAAATCTTTAAAAAAAAAGTAATATAAGGTTTCTTCCAGCTATAAATTTCAGATGCACAGTTAAAAATAATACAAGCAAGGGTTCCAGAAGTTCAAGATTTAAAAGTTCCAACTTAATAAAATTTAAAAGTTAGAGTTGTTTCTTAATTAGATAATACTTTTAGTGATATTGCATAGAAAGTCATATGTAGTGATCCACTTAAGACCTTAGACAAAAGCTACAAGTTTTCAAAAAGTACTTCTATATTTTGTGGTATGTAAGCCATTAATTAGCATTATTTAGGAACTGGCATAGAAATGGCAATACCTTAAGAAAAAGGGGACACTGATATTGTGCTTGAGGACATGCTGACCAGAACCAGTCAGGTAATGGACCCGCTTTGGCAGTTGATACAAAGTAACCAAGGGCCAATGGTTGCTGAAGAATATTAGTTACTTCATCATGAGACTCTGTTGAAAGTAGCCGATCAGTACCTTGACCCTTAAAAAGACAAAATTAAAAGTGTGTTAGTTCATATGATATATCTAGACACTTGGTATAAATACAGAATGGTTTATGGAAATCAGTCTCATAATATTATCACTTCAATCTTTAAAAATACTGAAGGATATTAAAAAAATTCTCTGTACTTAGTAAGAACATCATAACTAGTAATAGCATTAAAAGAATGAGTTTTAACAGTTGCATATGGAAATGAAATGCCAGCTGTTTAATAAGTTTGTATTATTATGACAAGCCCATGTTCTGTGTGTGTAAATCTTTGTAACTGACTGAAAAATACAAAATGTTCAATGAAATTTCTACATTATTTCCTAAAACTTCCTAAACCACAGGTGGTGAACACAAGGGCCAAATCCAGCCCTCCACCTTGTTTTATCCAGCCCAGCACCTTGTTTCTACCCAGCAGCAGCACTGAGTTCCTTGCCCCTAGTTAAGGAGTAGGTACATTTATACAGTCCTAAAATTACATTCGGCCCTTGGAAGGCAACCTCAAGGCTGATGTGGCCCCCAGTGAAAATGAGTTTGACACCCCTGCCCTAAACTAATTTCTAACCACCACACCCCCCATCCAAAAGGTGGATTAAAATGTAGCTTTGTTCATCTAGCACTACCTATAAAACGCAATTAATGTTTTGGAAAGCACTATGACAACATAAAGGGACAATTATTAAGTCATGTTTATATCCTTTGAATTAGTCAATGTATTTTTTAGTATTTATTTCAAGGAAATAGATAAAAAGAAAAATGCATGAAAATGTTCATTGCAACATTACCTATAAAAGAAAAAATTAAAATAAATGTCTAACATTCTGGAAATGATACAACAAATTATGCTAAAAAACCCAATGCAATGCAAAACAAAAAACCAAAAAGCTGATTATACTTACTGAAAGCTACAGTAGATATACATGTGGAAGGTAACTTACTAAGAGTAAAAATGGTTTTATTAAAATGGTGAGATTATCGGTGCTTTTCCTCATATTTTTTCCCAATAATCTCATTTCTTTATAGTTAAAAAAAGAAGGAAAGCATGCAAGGAAAGAATGGACAGACTCTTCCTTATTTTAAAAAGCCAGGTTCTAAACATGTACATACTAAAATAGTCAAATAACCACTACATATAATTTCACTCAAATAAAGATGTTATTCAAATGAAGTCCAATTAGTTTCAAGTTCAAACAGAAAGAGAAAACAGCCTGCTTCCATAACTGCTAAAAATAAAAAGGGCTAGGGGACAGGGTGGTCAGTGTTTTTTCTGTTATGAGAAAATTGGTATTTCTATTATGTTCCCTGTCACTGCCCTGACATGAATGGCAGCTCTTAGAGCAATACACTGATTCTCAGATAACCCGATCCTATTCCTGAGTAGAAGCTATGGTGAAGTGGCAGGAAAAACAAAGGAAGGATTAACAGAAAGTAGTCTAGAGGAAGTCAGGGAAAGCAAAGACCCTCTCTTAATGTATGATTCAAAGTATTCATGTCAAAAGGCAGGAATGTATGAATGCACTGTTAATCTAACTATCTGCTGATTTCCAAGGGAAAAACAGTGCTCTATTTCATGGACCAATTCATTACTAAGTTAATGAATGACATTTAGATAAACCAAACTTTTATAAGGGGGTTACCTTGCCAGCATCACCTCCATGGGGGTAATGAGATCCTGGAGAATGTACAGGAGACCCCGTTGGAGATGCAGGAAGAATATTAATGATATCAGGGTCAAGATCATCTGCTGTGTCTAACAAATCAAAGAGACCCATTCCATCTGCTACAGGATAAAGAAAAAAATATTAAATATTCCATTTTTCATTTCATGGTTATTTATAGGAGGGAGTTAAAATTAACTTAACCAACATCTATGAAATGCCTACTATGTGCCAAGTACTGTTCCAGGAGCCATATAAATAATTATGCATAAAATATAATTATGTATAAATAAGCATGTGGAGTCTGAATAATGCTCCTTATCCCCTATAATGATTGTCTACAGCCTAATCCCAGGAATCTGTGAATATGTTACCACAAAAAACTTTGCAGATATGATCAAACTAAGGATCTTGAAACGGGGAGATAATTCTGGCTTATCCAGGTGGTCCAATGTAATCACAGGGGCCCTCATAAGAGGGAGGCAGCAAGTTTAGAGTCAGTGACAAAGATGAGCCAATACTGTAATGCTGGTGTTGAAGATGGAAAAACAGGCCATGAGCAAGAGATGGAAGTGGTCTCTGCAGCTGGCCAAGGCAAGGGCACATAGTGTCCCTCGGAGCCTCCAGAAAGAAGCAACCCCACACTCTTGGACCAGCCCAGTAAGACTTCTGACATCCAGAACTGCAAGACAGTAAGTGTGTGTTATTTTAAGCCACTAAGCATGTCGTAATTTCTTACAGCAGCAACAGGAAACTAGGACAAAGCAAACACAGTATGCTCGAAATGAAAATGTATTTAAAATAAGACTATTCCATGATTAATACACTCAATCCACTGAGCCACACCAGCCAGGGCACATTGTCTTTTAAAATAAGTAAATATTTATGAGGTGATTCACAGTACCAGTTCTGGTATCAATAAGATAGAAGAATGATTATATTAGTTTCCTGTTGCTGCTTTAACAAATTATCATAAACCTGTTGACTTAAAACATTACACATTTATTCTTTTACTGTCTTAGGGTCCAGAAGTCCAAAATCAGTTTTGCTGGGCTGAAATCAAAGTGCTGGTCATTAGGCCAAAATCAAGAAACCAGCAGGGCTATGCACCTTCTAGAGGATTCCAAGGGTAATCTGTTTCCTTGTCTTTCCAGCGCCTAGAACTGTATTCCTTGGCTATGGCCCCTTCCTCCATCTTCAAAGGCAGCAGTGTAAGCACTGTCTTCCCGACTTTGCTTCTCTCTGTTTTCATCATTTGGCCTTCCTCTTTTATGCACAGTCAAACCCCCCTCTTATAAAGATACATGCATTGTATTTAGGACTGAACTGAATGATGTTGGATAATCTCTCCATCTCAAGATCCTTAATTTAATCATATATGCAGGGTTTTTTGTTTTGTTTTTGCCATTTAAGGAAACATTCACAGGTTTCAGGGACATTCACAAGACATGGATGTTTTGGGAGGCATTATCAGCCTACAATCAGCCATAATCATCAAGACTTATTTTACATATGTAAACCTTTAAATAATTCGCCTACCATTGTTGGGATTGAAAGCTAAATCCAAATTTTCAGTGGTATAAGTAGCTGAAGCTACTTGCACAGAAGCAGAAGTAGGGAACACAAGTATATGAGTACAGGATGTGTCCTGTGGGGTATTTAGCTGAGACGTCTGCATGTTTAGAGTGGTGCTTCTTCCAAATACAGAACCAGTTGACACAGAATCTGAAAAGAAAATGAAAGGTATTTTTCTTTTAATAAATGAAGAATCAACTTCACAGAGTATTTAGAAACTTAAGTGCTGAAGAATTAAAATAGCTAACCTGGCATAATAACAAAAGAGCCTTGGGGTTCCATTGCTACCAAGCAAGCACTGAGAATGCTGGGAGAGTCTGCAGCAGATATACCACACATTCGACACATGTCTTTGAGTCTTTTGCTTAGAGACTGCAAGTTTCGACGACTCAGCAAACAGCTCCAATCTGTGGGTAGCAACAGTAAAAAAAAGGAAAACTATCCAAAGAAACATCATTATCAACACCCTATAGAACCAAAATTAAAACAAAATGGTTCTAAAATTACTGTCATCATTAAGCCAAAACTGTCTATTGGTGATATTAACATTCTTTATCACTCTAGCTTTGATGAACATCACTATCAATTAGTATCTGCTGAATAGAGGATGGACTGAATAATAAGCAAAAAAGGAAGGAAATGAAAAATGAGGAAAAAGAATAGTAATAATGACACTGATATTAAACTTGTAATATCATAAAATATACTTTTGAAATTTGAATTAATCCATTTGGCCTACACGCCTGTGGTTCCTCTTTAAAAATAAAAATCAGTAACAGAAAGTTTTTATAACCAATGAGTTTTATTCAGTGTACCTAGATGTGGTCTGAACTGTGTTATGAATTAACATAAACAAAAGTTAAGTATTAAATAATAAAAGCACAATTTACCTTTTAATTCTCCATGACCAATCCTTCCTAGACGGCCAATTACAACTCTCCATGGTAATGAACTCATCTGTACAAGTCCTAAGCACCATTCCCAAAGTTTCTGTAGACCAAATCTTCTAGCAGATCCTTTTTTCCTACGAGCCCTATTGTATAAAATAAAGAGACAGTGATCAATATTTCTAAAATTCAAATGGTATTTCCTAAGAGCTCAAATTGGTGAAAAACTGGTCTCTTAATTTTAATGCTTCAAAATTTTTACACAAGTCCTAAGCAAGAGTGCATGTAAAATCCTAGGGTGGAGGCAGGGTGCGGGGAATGCTAGTTTGTGGAGTTTTTTAAAACATGCATTAAAATATACACTTAACTCTGAATGAAAAATTGTCCGTGAACCAACAAACTTCACCTGAAATACTGCTCTACACCAGAGACTGGCAAAATTTTTCTTTCAAGGGCCAATATTTTAAGTTTTATAAGCCATCAAAATTTATTGTAACGATTAAACTCTGCTACTGCAGCGTGAAAGCAGTCCTAGACAGTAAAATGAGTGTGGCCAGATTTGGCCCATAGGTTATACAGTTTGCCAACCCTTGCTCTAGACTTTAAGCTGAAGAATATCAAAAGTAATACCCCACTTATCAGACCAAACACATTGCTGTGTTTTCTGCATGCATGTCCTTTATTAGGCAAGTATGTAACATAAGTACTCCAGCTGAATGATAGCTACCATTTATTGAATATTTACTATGTATCAAGAATTAAGCCCAATTTACATGTAATACCTCATTTCATCCTAACAACCCTGAGACATAAAATTATCCTCCCAATTCTGCAGGGAAGTGAGCTATACCTCAGCTGGTTCAAGATCACACAGCAAGTAGCAGAGCTGGGATTTGAAACCAGGTCTCCATGACTATAGAGTTGGACCTCTTTCTTAACCAATCTACAACTTCTACCTTCCATAAAATGGCAACACTATTCTTGTATTGGAAAGGTAGTACTAGTCCTTCTCTACTCTCCTATCCTTCACAAATAAGCATACTCATTCCAAAGCTTACCGTATTTTGCAGTGTATAATGAGCACTTTTTTGCCCAAATTTTTGATGGAAAAATAAGTATGCACATTATACAGGGGTAGTACTAATTCCATGTGTGCGTGTATATGTTTTTAATTATTTTATTTATGCTTATGCATTAAAAGTGTAACTCTAGAAAGCAATAATAATCTCTATATGCAAAATAATACCTTGAAATACAGTATTTAGTTTTATATACAAATAAAAAATTGAATTAAAAAATTAAAATGAAAAATTTTTTCTCTGAAAGGTTGGGCCAAAAATGTGGGTGTGCCTTATACACAGAAGTGTACTATACATGGCAAAATATGGTAATTAGTACAGCTGTCCCGTTTTAAAACACCAAAATTGTGTCAAGGAAATGTATAGTGTACTGCTTTAAGATTTATAAAATAATAACTCTTTATAACCAAAAATATAAAATTGATGTTTCTATATTCTGCTTTTTCCTTAAATATTTCTACACATAACCAATTTTGGAACTTAAAGAAACCAAACCTTTATATAACAAAAGTAAAGGGTAGAACCAAATCTTAAAAGTAAAAATTAGTGCTTTTCAAGATCTCTGAGGTGGTGTTCACTGGCTTTGAAACCTGTTACTAGAAATGTATATTAAGTGATAACGACGTGTGGCCCACTGTTGTGACCAGTAAGTTACAGCCTTCATAAATAAATGGCCATGGTACCTAATTGCTACTGAGAATTCTAAAAAGAAAGTCACCATTTTCAGAAGACACTATGGCATTTAAATAATAAAATTTTCAGTCCACAATTTTAATAAAGGAAGTTAATGCAGTTAATTTAGGCACTATATCGTAGACAGAATGTGAAAAAAGTTAAATCTTCTAGAGTGCTTTAATAGATTTTTTTTTTTTAATTGCAGACGACTTTCTAGTTTCATGTTTCAAAAAATTTTCAGGCTAAAATCTTTGCTTCAAGCCTTATGACAGGAAATTGAAGGACTTTCATCTCTTTTGTCTGTGCAACAGATTAATCAAAATTACTTAAAAGATATTTTGTTATTTATGGTATTACAGTTGTCCCAATTTTTCCTCCTTTGCCCATCTCTGCCCAGTACCCTTCACTCCCTCAGCAATCCCCACACCATTGTTCATGTCCCTGAGTCATGCTTGTAAGTTCTTTGGCTATTCCATTTCCTGCACTGTACTTTACATCCCCATGGCTATTCTGTAACTACCTATTTGTACTTTTTTTTAAGATTTCATTTATTTTTAGAGAGAGGGGAGTGGAGGGAAAAAGAGAGGGAACAAAACAGCAATGTATGGTTGCCTCTCACTTGGCCCCCACTGGGGACCTGGCCTGTAACCCAGGCATGTGCCCTGAATGGGAATCAAACCAGTAACCCATTGATTCCCAGCCCACGCTCAATCCACTGAGCTACACCAGCCAGGGCCCTATTTGTACTTCTTAATCCCCTCACCTCTTCACCCATTTCCCCACACCCCTCTCCCATCGGGCAAGCATCAAAATGCTCTCTATATCCATGTTTCTCTCTCTGTTCTTGTTTGCTTAGTTTGTTTTTTAGTTTCAGTTGTTGACAGATATGGATTTATTGCCATTTTATTGTTCATAGTTTTGATCTTCTTTTTATTAAGTAGGTCCCTTTAACATTTCATATAATAACGGCTTGGTGATGATAAACTCCTTTAGTTTTTTCTTGTCTGGAAAGCTCTTTATCTGCCCTTTAATTCTAAATACCTTTGCTAGGGTAGGACAATCTTGGCTATAGGTCTCCACTTTTCATGACTTTGAATATTTCTTGACAGTCACTTTTAGCCTACAAAGTTTCTTTTGAGAAATCAGCTGACAGTCTAATGGGAACTCCCATGTAGGTAACTCCCTACTTCTCTTTTGCTGCTTTTAAGATTCTCTCTTTAAAGGTATTTATGTGTCTTGGAGTGGGCCTCTTTGAAACCCTCTTGTTTGGAATTCTCTATGCTTCTTGAACCTGTATGTATATTTCCTTCACCAAAGTAGAGAAATTTTCTTTTATTATTTTTTCAAATAGATTTCCAATTTCTTGCTCTTTCTCTTCTCCTTCTGGCACCCCTATGATGTGAATATTGGAATGCTTGAAGTTGTCCGAGAGATTGCTTACACTATACTCATTTTTTTTTTTTTTTGGATTCTTTTTTCTTACTGTTCTGATAGGTTGTTTTGACTTTCTTATGTTCCAAATCATTGATTTCTCAGCTTCATCCACTCTACTGTTGTTTCCCTGTAAATTGTCTTTTATTTTAATTAGTGTATCCTTTGCTTCTCACTGGGTGTTTTTTATGCTGTTGAGGTGCTAAGTTCCTTGAGCATCCTTATAACCAGCGTTTGAACTCTGCATCTCTCTTCCTACTTTTAAGATTCTCTCTTTAACCTTTCACATTTTAATTATTATGTGTATCTGGTAAGATTGCTCATCTCCATTTCATTTAGCTTTTTCTGGAGTTTTAATCTGTTCTTTCATTTTGGCCACTTTTCTTTGTCTCCTCATTTTGGCAGCCTCCCTGTGTTTGTTTCCATGTATTAGGTAGAGCTGCTATGACTCCCTGTCTTGGTAGCATGGCCTAATGTAGTAGGTGTCCTGTGGGATACAGGGACATAGCCTCCCATCACCCAGGCTGGGTACTCAAGGTGCACCCTTTGTGTGGGCTGAGCACAACCTTCTCTTGTAGCTGAGCCTTGATTGCTGTTGGTAGATCAATGGGAGGGATTTACCCAAGCCAGTCAGCTGCAAGGATTGGCTCTGACCACTGACCACCACCCTCTGCCCTCCAATAACAGATCAGCTATACAGGGGCAGGGTGGTGGTGTTCAGATGTGGTCTGTAGCTGCCTGCTGGGTGCATAGGCTCTGGTGTTTCCTGGGTGGTGCTGGCCAAGGTCAGCCCCCACCTCTGCTCTGCCCAGGGCCAGCATGAGTTACAAAGCATTATGAGATGGCTGCTACTTATGCTGTCCTTGGCGCCACTTAGCAAGAGGTACCATGGTAGGGGCTTTCTGAGGCAGCTGTTGCTTGTTTGATAGGACTTAGGAAGTTGTGAAGCATGCCATTCATATGGAAAAGTCACAGTTAACAGTTTGAGTTGGTTCGTAAGTTGGGTGGGACAGAGTCTCAGGGGATCTCCAGGGTGAGGCCAATAGTGTTAGCCAGGTTGATGGCATCTTAGATATGACACGTACCTGCCAGCTCTATGGCTCTGTGGGGGAAGGCTTATGAAAAGGGATAATGGCCTCTGCCTGCCGTTTTTCTGGGAGAAAGCTGTCCCCCAGTTCCCGCCTTGATGCCAGACACTTCAGTTCCTCCTTGTATGCCACTGGTGCCTCTCAAGCTGCTACCCTGGTGCTGAAGCTCAGAAGTAGTAAATCTGAGTCAGTCCACATATGGGTTCTTTGTAGGAAACTGCTTGGGAAGCCAGAAGTTTTTTGCACCAACTCAATCCCTGCTAGCTTTTGCAGCCAGAAGTTGTGGGGACTTATCTTCCTGGCACCGGAACCTGCGGTTGGGAGGCCTGATGTGAGGTTGGGACTCCTCACTCCCAACATGCCCCTCCTGGATTTTCATCCACCACATGTGGGTGTGGGACCAGCCCATTCCGCGTCTCCACCCCTCCCACCAGTCTGGATGGACGTGGTTTCTTTACTTCCGTCGTTGTCAGACTTCCATTCAACTCAATTTCTGACAGTTCTGAGTGATGGTTCTACACTTTAGTTGTAATTTTGATGTCACTGTGCAAGGAGGTGAGCTGTATTTACCTATGCCACCGTTTTGACCAAAAGTTTCGATCAAAATTAGTTTTAATTCTCTTAGTTATACAATATAAATATTTACTACAAAAAGGTGAGAATACCCACAAACTTAATATTTTAATGTGCATGACTTTCAAAACAGTTTTCTACCCATTAAAAATAAAATATGATTGTGTGTATAAATTTTAAAAAATGGGATGAGATAATGATACATTTAAAGAAATATAAGTACCTATTTGGAACATCGATGTTAATGATACAAGTTTCTAAAAGTTCTCCATATAGATCTGTGCAAGAAGCAAGAATCCACCTTTGATCATGTGATAAACAGTACCCCACAAAAAGAACATTATATTTCTGTCCAGCTTCTCCAAATGTTTCTCCTAGCTCTGTCTGTTTATCTTTCACTGGAGCCAGAATAAAGGGAGGTGTATAAAGGCGAATACACTCTGGTCTCTGTAAAACAAAAAATTAAGATATTACGGTATACACAATCATATTGAAAATGTGATATATTATCTCTATCCAATTATAAAATAATTGGAAGTTGAGAGCAAAAGAGAGAACTGCATTTAATTTTGTATAAAATGTAGTTTTTCATAACTCTGATCATGGAACACATACTTACATCAGGACTTTTAAGAGCAGTTTCCATGGCTAAACCTGGACCAAACCCAGTCAATGTTTTCACATTGGTAGATGTTGGAAGGGGTCTCCGACACTGGGTAAAGACCGAAAAAGCCAGGGATTTTAAATGCTGGGTATAGATTTGTCTATCTTCATGCTTCACAGGTTGCAACAGGTACTGACAAGGAACAATCTAAGAATTATAGGCAAATATTACAAACGTTAAACTTCTAACAAGAGAATTAAAAAGGACTGTGGGTTTTAAAACTAATAACTTTATATAACATTTAAACAAAACCAAATTAAAATGATAAGCTAAAGAGTTCTATAGGATTTTAATAGTAAATTTTACCAACAGGCTATGTAAAAACCTTAAAAAATGTCTACAGAGCATTATATTCATATTGCTATTAACTACTCCTGCTACAGTCTATAAAAAAATAATTCAAGATCTCTGCAAATAACTTAATATGGTTAAATTCTTTCTACTTTTATTTGCAACCCATCTTACTTAGAACTCTAGATTATGTAAGTCCATATCGTACTTTTATATTTAAGTTTATGAATTTAAAAACTAGTTTATAAAGGTAACATAGGAGAAACATTAATGTACTTATTGCAATCTTTGTTTTCTATTATTACTGTGGTTCCTTTTATTTTCCATTATTATGTGGTATAATTACAAAGTCTATCTTTCATAAGCTATGTAAAACTTCTAGTATAATATCACTTAAAATAAAATCAATATACTAGAACATGGCTTTTAGAAAATCAATTCAGACACAGACTAGTATCTCTGAAACTTCTGTCAAAATCCAACTGTTCTATATAAATTTTATCTGCAGCATTTATCATTCTTACCTGTACAGAAACAATATTCTTCATCTGAGGAGGAAGAGTCTGGACCATTTCCAAAAAGCATCGAAGTAGCCCCAGAGTCCATACATTAGAAGAATTAGTGCTCTCATCTTTATTTTCATATGTAAAGGGATCAATTATATAAACGACGACCGCAGGTGGGTAAGTGATTGCATGTGAGTCACCATCTGTGGGGATACCCACTTTATCCCGATCCATCGTGCTAAAATTCAAGGTAGAAATAAGATAGTTAAGAAAAAAGTTGTACTATACCTTTCTTGGGGAGGATCAAAGAAGGTTCTTAATACCTCACCCCCTCCCTTCCAGATAGCCTTTCTAAAAATGAAGGACATCTCTTTCTCTTCAAAGAGGACTATAAACACTGTATGTACAATTTCATGGTGTAGAAAGATTTTTGTGTTGAGGTCTTGCATTAAAAAAAAGAATTCTTACTTCCGCCAAGATGGTGGCGTAGGTGGATGCACTGCACCACCGCTCACAACCAGAGAGTTTAAACAAAACTGTCATTTAGAATGGAAGGGCAGATAAAGTGCTTTTCAGATAAGGTCAAGTTTAAGGAGTACATCATCACGCAGCCTTTACTATATGAAATGTTAAGGGGTTTTATGTAAGGACTCATGAGAGAAGGCACCGAGGCCAGATCAGCTACCGGGGAACTCAGATCAGCCACAGCCAAGACACTTGTGAGGTAAGCAAGCAAAATACAACCAGAGGAACAAATTATAACCAGAGACATTGAAATTTAGAACAATCTGGCAACCAGAGGGGAGGGGGAAGGGGATAATGGGGACAAGGGTATTCAGGAACTGCTATAAAGGACACATGGACAAAACCAAGGGGTAGGGTGGAAGCAAGGGAGGGAGGTGGGATTGCCTGGGGTTGGGGGTGGGGGTACATGCAGACAACTGTAAGTGAACAACAATAAATTAAAAAAAAAAAAAAAAGAATTCTTTAAAACCATAGAGTATGAGAATATTAGAGAGCTTAGTGCTTTGGTGATAAAGATAGGTTAAATGAGCTGCCCAAACCACAAAGCTGGCTAGAAGCAGAGCTAGACTAGAAAGAAATCAAGCTCCCAAACATAGTCAATGTTCCACTACATTTTTAGCTATACACATTCATTTCATACCTAGTAACTTCAAAGGTCAATAAGATTCATTCTTTGAAGGTGATATGACTTTTTTTAAATAAGATTTTATTTATTTATTTTTAGAGAAAGGGGAAGGGAAAGAGAGAGAGAGGAAGAGAAACACTGATGATGTGCAAGAGATACTTCGATCAATTGCCTCCAACACACCCCCAACTGGGGACCTGGCCTGCAACCCAGGTATGTGCCCTGACTGGAAATCGAACTGGTGACCTTTCAGTTCACAGGCTGGCACTCAATCCACTGAGCCACACCAGCCAGGGCATGATGGTGATGTGATTTTTTAAAACTTCAAATATACTGAGATATTCAAGGTGAATGGATCAATATGGGTAATTAATAGTTTGTTTTTACTTACATAAACAAGTGTAACTTTGAGCAAAACTGCAGCTGGGTAGCTAAAAGATATAACCATGTTCAGGCTAACCTACCTATAAACCAGAAGGGAAGCTCACTCAATACCTTCTTCATAAAGGAATGAAGAGAGCTGTCATCATCTCTGTTGACATAATTAACTCAAGCATTTGGAAGCATTGTATAAAGCACATAGTGTGCTTTATATCTTACTGCTCTCATTTTATAGATAAAGAAACAGGCTCAGAAAGGTGAGATAACTTTCCTAAAGTCACAAAGCCAGTACATAACAGAGCTGAGATTTCAATCTTGGTATGACTCTAAGCCTATGAACAGGCTGGTTGAATAATGACTTTCTACATCACGGGAGTGATTTGCATAGGCAAATCTACTTGACAGTTGCATCACAGAGCAGATTCAAATATCATAGGACAGCTGCACTAAATGGCTTTGAAGATCTTAATTCCCAGCCTGAGATTCTAGGATTCTGTGATAAAGACTTATAATGAAGAGTCTTCATTATAATTTTGTACGTAACACATTGAACATTATAAAAATGAAATTTCAAGGACAGGACCAAAAAGCTCTTTTTGTTCATTCACAATGACTTTCTTATTCAGACAAAAAGCATCATATATGTATATTTCTGTAGAATCTGTATATTTAAAGGTACCTTTCAGATATATCAGGATGTGGCTGAGTGGGAAGAGAAGATGACTCTCCAGAAACCCCAGCTGTTTGCAGAGCTGATGACTGCTGCCCTCCTAGCTGGCCACTCTGAACTGTACTTGTTTGTGTAGACATGGATCCTGCAGCACTACTGTTCATACTGCCAAAGGGTGGAAATGAAGGTAGTTTATTTGATGATACTCCACTACTCAAGTTGGAGGATGCTGAAGATGAAGTTGCAGTTGTGGTCAAAGTTGAATTAGCTGTGGCAACTGAAGAAGACATGGTAACACCTGAAGTCATTGTCATAGTACTGCTCGCTGAAGATGTAAGGGTGGCAGATGGAGTATTAGCATTTCCAGGATTTGTCATCTGAGGTGGGGTAATCAAAGACTGACTTGTAGAGGTAACAAAATTTGGCTGGGAAAGTAGAGAGCTGTCCAATGGCTGGGAAGCAAGATAAGGACCTAAAGATAATAAAAACAGGCAGGGTATTTAATTCTTTATTTTACTGATTGGTTCTTCATTTACTCAACTACATGAATAATAATATCTAGTTGATGCTTTTTGGTAATTACCCTCCCTAAGTTGCTGGCTAAGAGTGTAGCACATACTAACTTTCTACTTTGCTAGAAACTGAAGAAACAAATTTTAAATGGAATTGAAAGAGAAACTAGCATTTTCATGCAAAATAAATGGTTTCCAAGAGAATAATAAAATTCTATTTCCTAGGCATAATTAAATGTAAATAACAGTATCTAGCAATTTTTATCAAACCATTCAAAGGGTTCCTAAATCACAAGTTAAATAAATATTGACTACCCTGGGAGCTGATTAAACACAGGGTCCAGCACAAATAATGCCCCTTTTAATTACAAAATCGTAAGCATGTAATCATGTAATTCTGTAACATAAAAATATCACGCTCAAGCTTACCATATGACATTTTAGGTGAAATGTTCAAATAAAACTATAAATTATTATACCCATATTATTACCCTACCAACTACGCTCAAGCAGGCATTACTTCTGTTGACCTTATATGAAAAATGTTGTTATGAGGTTCAAATTAGAGGAATGTCTAACGAGATTCAATATTTTGGTTCTGTGTCTCTTTGGATTAAGCCTAAAGCCCACTGATACTTCATTCAAGAGTGTTAAAAACAACTCTTAAATAGCTGTCATTTTCTTAGTTCCAACAAAGAACTGTTTCGTCATGTTATAGAGGTAACTACTAAAAGTTATTTTATCTCTAAACCATTAAGAAGTCAAGAATCTTAATAAACTTAAATAAAATAAAAACAAATTCATCAGATCCTACAGAAGCAACAGAAAATTATTTATAATCCGCAATTTCCTTCCGCCTGATGGGATCCCTATTGCAAGGATCAGCAAACTTTGTCTATAAAGGGTCAGAAAGTAATACTTTAGGCTTTGTGGGTCATCGTCTCTGTCACAACTAGTCAGATCTGATCCTGTAGTACGAAAGCAGCCACACAATAAAAATGACCATGGCTGTTTTCCATTAAAATGTTACTTAAAAAAACAGCTGGAGGACTGGGCTATCCTTTGCTAACTGTAACCTTATGTAAGAAATGCAAATCCAATACCTAGGTCATATCTGCAGACTTGTGCATAAAGCTTGAGTTTAGAAAACGCCTCATTGTTACCATCAGCTGCCTGGGAAAACCATTCTGCTACCAACTTTTCTGACAGTTTCTTTGATGCAGTAGACCCAACTCTCATGATCCCATCTGTCAACAGTCGAGAAACAGGTCTATGTTGACCTAATCGACAGGACTACAAATACACACAAAGAAAGCAGAATTAGTGAAATTAGTAATTGAGTGCACATATAAAATAAAGCACTTAAGATATTTAAAATAAGCTTATCACACATAATTAACATTTGGGATAAAAATATTAAGGGTGAGATGTTATCACAGGTCTTTTCCCTTTTTACCTTAGAAAGCCATTAAACTTCTTCTAAAATTAAACTATCTCCAATGAAATAAAATACCTAGATAATAATAATGGCACTAGAACCATGTGACTTGAATAATGAAAACGTGAATTCAAAAATAAGTGAGCATAAAAATGCAGTCATTTTATGCTGTTCATCTATCCCAAGTCATGCATATAAATACATATACCCTTAAGCAAAAATCTAATCTAAAAATCTAATATAAGGAGTGAATCTCTATAAGGTAATGTAATAATACACAATGCTTCCTCAAACCTAAGTAACTATGGACCTTTTTTCTGGGAAGATGCTGCAGGACTAGTGTTCCAAACAACAGTCTTTGGGAAATGATTATCTCTACAACACTACAGATAACCTTGTGATTGACTAGAACATTTATAAGTAGTTTAACGAGCACAAACTAACAATTTAGATTGTGAAAAAATTAAATTTTAAAGACTGGACTTCCAAGCATTTATATAGGAAAAGGAAGGTATAATGATTAAGACTTTATGTCCCACAGCACTTTAAATTTGTAATCACTGCACTCAGTGATGGATATAACATGAGAATTATAACTTAAAAGATTAGTCAAGAATTTCAGAAAAGAAGAAGATCTTAACACAGTGCTAGGATAGCTTTATTTTATGTCTGAGGAACATGAAGTCTAGTGTTAGTACCTGAGGTCCTAGAAAATCAGCACTAGAATTTTTATAAATGTAATTTCCTTGGTTCTTTAACAATGCTACTCTTTGTTTTAGGAAAAAAATTATCTTACATGGGACATATATGCTCTCAACCCCCTCCCCCCCAATATGGCAATTACCACCATGACCCATGGCACACATATTTAACAAAGGGTCTGGGTCACACGCTGTAAAGAATGCAACTGGCTAGTATGAGAAGTAAACATCTGACATCAAAGAACTTGACATCATTACTATTCTGTCCAATCAAATGAACTGCCCAGTGATTTATATATAAACATAAAAATAAGGAAGTTTTAAAATGTCACCACTTTTTAAACACCTACCTCATATATTGCAGTAAGATCTCTAAAAAAGCTTTTGGCTCCATTTAACAAGGCTTCATTTTCTGGACATAGTACAACATACGCTATATCTCTTTGAGATCCATAGGGTTCCAGCATAAGTCTCTCCCAATAAGGGAGGGCAAATGGAGAAAGCACCAGAAAATCATAATCATAACTCAACAAAAATGTGGGGATTGGCAGTGGTTCTGGAGATTCATCAGTTCCTAAATAATAAAGATGTATTTTAAGAAAACATTTAAATGCAGGACATGTCTTTTCATTTAAATGTCAAAAGTAACTGAAGTCATTATTAGTACTAAAAATATTTTATTAAAGACAAAAATACTTAAGACAAGTGATTGAGACTTTTCCAGTTAGGAATTTGCTAAATGCTCTTTAAAAATATCTGACTTATACCTTCATTTAAATACAAAAAACAAATTTGAATGAAAAAACTTAGAAGTTTAAAAGAACACATGGGAGGGGAGTTTTATTTTTACTAAATCTGGACTGGGGAAAGCCTTTCTAAGCTTAAATTTTGGTACAAAAAGAACAATAAACAAAGCCAAATGATTAACAACAAGCTGGAAGAGTGATTTGCAATGTATATGAAAAGCAATTAATATCCTTACCATAAAAAAGGGCCCTACAAATCCATAAGAAAATGACCAAAAAAACTAATAGAAAAATGGGTAAAGGACATAAACAAAGTTCACAGAAAGAGAAATACCTCTTACACATAAAAAGATGCTCAATCTCATGACAAAGCAATGAAAAATAACAGCAAACCATGATAACATTTACTATGGGCTAGGTACTATTCAACAATCTTTGTTTTTTTTTTTAAATCCATACTACTTTTTTTTTTTAGATTTTATTTATTTATTTTTAGAGAGAGGGGAAGGGAGGGAGACAGAGAGGGAGAGAAACAGCAATGTATGGTTGCCTCTCACATGGCCCTCACTGGGGACCTGGCCTGCAACCGAGGCATGTGCCCTGACTGGGAATCGAACCGGGACCCTCTGGTTCCCAGCCCGCGCTCAATCCGCTGAGCTACACCAGCCAGGGCTCAACAATCTTTGTTTTTATTAACCTATTTAATCCTCACAAAACCATATAAGGCAGATACTAATATTAATCTCATTTGAGAGATGAAAAAGTGAAATGGAAAAATTAAGCAACTTCTCCCGTATCATACCAAGAGTGGCAGAAGTGGGATTAGAAACCAGGAAACCTTTCCTCTCAGTCTATACTACTCTACCTATCAAACTACAATGAAACAACCATTTTCACCCACCTACTCAGCACCCTACTGGTAAGAGTTTGAGAAAAGAGGCATTTTACTAGCAGGAGTTTATGTTAATATTATAGAGGGTAATTTGGCAACATTAAAAATACTCTCATGTGCTTTAAGCCAGTGATGTTTGAATTATAGAAAACTAGTTGTAATGATAATGATGGAGACAATCTATGTGTCTATAAACAGTAGGCTGGTAAAAATAATACAGTGTGTAAAGAACAATGGAATACATGAAGCCACAAAAAAAAAGGCCTCTCTATATGTACTGATCAGTAAAAACTGTGTATGTATTGTGTGTATGCCTACTATTTTGGTTTTAAAAAGAATTTAAAAATATTATAATTAACCTACATTTTTCACTCAATGTCGTTTTGTATGAGATAAAACTTATTTAGCCATTAATAAAGGAGTAAAAGGAAAATATGAGCAAATCTATTACTTCTATACATAATGCATTCTAAAACCATGCACAAAAGTTAGAGATTTCATTGTTAAGAACTATTATTCCAGACATACTTTAAAAGCTCCAATTACATCCCATCTTTCAGAGCCAATCTTCAACAGTCAAACATTTTTTAATGTTTTCTTCTATTACAGTTGACCATAAATCTGCTGTGATGCCATATTGAGAGTATTCATTTGCTACTCTTGTTACAACTAACAAATTTGCTTTTTAAAATGGGAACTGAAGAACATTTTTTTCAAGATTTTATTTACTTACTTTTAGAAATAAAAGAAGGGAGGGAGAAAGAAAGGGAGAGGTGCATGGCTGTGTGAGAGAAACATCAATCAGCTGCTCCTCGCATGCTCCCAATGGGGCCCCTGGCCCACAACCCGGGCATGTACCTTGACTGGAAATTGAACCAGCAACCTCTTGGTTTACAGGCTGCTGCTCAATCCACTGAGCATCACCAGCCAGAACTTGAGAACTTTCATCGCTAGTATTATCTGCTCCCTTTTTACTTCATTTTTCATTCAATTTTGCAAAATGATTTACAACAAAAATGGTGTTCAGCCTTTTTAAATTTTTGGCAGTACAATTCTTTCTACACAAAAAAAATCGTACGGGTCAGTATAACATGTGAAAGCAGATCTAATGTAGCTCTCCTCTGAAGTGGAGTAGAGAACCCAGCAAACTGAATGCTGGCAATGTTGAAAGTAAGAAAGGCTAGGATTGATAACATGACTTTCAGTAAAGTTTATGACACAAATATATTTAAAGAAAACAACTGTGCCCTGGCTGGTGTGGCTCAGTAGATTGAGTGCCGGACTGCGAACCAAAGAGTCGCCAGTTCGATTCCCAGTCAGGGCACATGCCTGGGTTGCAGGCCAGGTCCCCAGTAGGGGGCGCACGGGAGGCAACCACACACTGATGTTTCTCTCCCTCTCTTTCTCCCTCTTTCCCTCTGTTAATAAATAAAATCTTTAAAAAAAAAAAAGAAAGAAAGAAAGAAAGAAAACAACTGTGTTTATCCAAGTTGGGCATGGAAACATGGAAACTGAGCACTGATATAAAATTAGTCAACACACATATTATAAATTACTTACCATAAGAGCCTCGGCCTGCCATTTTATGAAACTGTTGCCAAGTGAGAGGGCCTTGAACCCCCCAAGGCCTTACTGTTCTTTTCTTCTGAATAGCATCCTGAAGAACTGGCTGAAGAGATAGGAGCATTCGAAGTATATCCTGTGAGCACTGCATACTCACATCTACAACCATTAAAGGAACAGTAAATAAGAATTGCTCTTACTAACACAAAGAAATAAAATTTTAAGATAACAAGAAATACAGTTAGAGAAGAAGATTAAACATCTGCTTGACCTATTTTATATACAGAAAACCCTAAAAACTCCACCAAAAATTATTAGAAATAAGTAAAGCTGCAAAGAACAAAAATCAATATATGAAATGCGTTGCATTTCTATACTCTAACAACAAAAAATCAGAATGGGAAATTAAGAAAACAACCCTACATACAATTGCAACAAAAACAAGAAAATACCTAAGAATAAATTTAACCAATAAGGTGATATACCTATACACTTAAAACTATAAAGCAATGTTGAAAGATATTGAAGATGTACAAAAAATGGAAATCTATTTCATGCTCATGGATTAGAAGAATTAACATTGTTAAAATGTCCATACTACCCAAGACAATCTATGACAAAAGCAATATCTACCAAAATATCAATGGCATTTTCCATAGAAATAGAAAAAAAAAATCATAAAATTTGCATGGAACTACCAAAGACCCCAAATAGCCAATGCAGTCCTGGGGGGACGGGGAGGCTGAGCACATCACACTCCTGATTTCAAACTATACTACAAAGCTATACACACCAAAACATTATGCTACTGGCAGGAAAACAGACACACGGATCAGAGGAACAGAGTCCAGAGTCCAGAAATAAACTGACACACATGTACAACTAATTTATGACAAAGGAGGCAAGAACATACAATGAAGAAAAGTGTGCTTCTTCAATAAATGGTGTTGGGAAAACTGCCACATACAAAAGAATGAAGTTAGTCTACCATCTTAAATCGTACACAAAAAATTAACTCAAAATGATTAAAAACTTCAATGTAAGACTTATAACAATTAAAACATACAGAAGAAAAACATAGGCGGTAAGCTCCTTGACACCAATCTTAGTGGTTTTGTGAATTTGACTCCAACAGCAAGAGAAACAAAAGCAAAAATAAACAAATGGGACTACAACAAAGTAAAAAGCTTCAGCATACCAAAAACAACCTCATCAACAAAAAATTAACAGGCAGCACACCTAAAGGAAAAGATATTTGCAAATAATACATCTGATAAGGGGTTAATATCCAAGATATATAGAGAACTCATACATCTCAACAACAAAAATACAAACATGATTAAAAAGTGGGCAGAGGCCCTGGCCGGGTGGTTCAGTTGGTTTGAACTTTGTCCCGTGCACCAGAAGGCTGTAGGTTCCATCCTTGATGAAGGCACATACCTACGTTGTGGGTCTGGTCCCCAGTTGGGGTTCATATGGGAGGGAACTGACCGATGTTTCTCTTTCACGTTGATGTTCCCTCCCCACTCCCAAATCAATAAAAATATACTGAGGTAAGAATTTTTTTAAAAAAGATTTTACTTATTTTTATAGAGGGGAAGGGAGAGGGAAGGAGAGAGAGATAAACATCAATGTGAAAGAGAAACATTGATCGATTGCCTTTCAAACACACCCCCAACTGGGGACCTGGCTGGCAACCCAGGCATGTGCACAGGAATTGAACCTGTGACCTTTCAGCACGCAGGACAACACCTAAACCACTAAACCACACCAGTCAGGGCTCAAGCTATTCTTGATGCCTCATTTTTTTCTTACACACTATCAGCAAATGTATAGGTTACATTTCCTAAATATACCTAGAACGTACTATTTATACCTCTGTTGCTTCCAATCTAGTCTAAGCTACCACGATCCTTCTGAACTACTGCAATTGCCTCCTAACCGATCTGCTTCTACTCTCACCTTCACCACCCTCAACACAATAGCAAATGGAAAAAGGATCATGTAACTTCTCTGCCCAAAACTGTCCTATAGCTTCCCATCACTGTTAGAATGAACTACGAGGGCCCAACACATGACTTTGGTGCCTGGCCAACCCTTCAACTTCATCTCCTACCAGTCTCCCCATTACCCAACTCATTCCCGCAACACTGCCCCCTTCCTGTTTCTCAGACATACTAGGCACATTACTCCCTCGGGGTACGTGCACTGCCTGAGACACTTCCCCCGCTCTGCCCATAGCTTACATTCCCTTTCTTCATGCAGGCCTTTGCTCAAATGCCATCCTCAGTAATACCTTCTCTAGCCATACATCTAAAATGTCACTCTTGTGGGTCTTTTTGTTTGTTTTTTAAGAGAGGAAGGGGGGACAGAGAAAGAGAGAAGAGAGAAAAGAAAGAAAAAACATCGACTGTTCACCTTCCTATATGCACCCAGTCAGGGGATCAAACCTGCAACCTGGGTGTACGCCCTGACTGGGAATTAAACCTGCGACCTTTTGGTCTACAGGACAATGCTTCCACCAACTGAGCCACGCTGGCCAGGACACTCCTGTCTTTGTCCACTCTTTTACCTGCTTTTTCTTTAAAGCACTTGTCACTATCTGATAGTATATAATTACCTATTTTATTTTGTCTTCTCACTAAGTTATAGGCTCAGGAGAGCAGGAAGTACATGGCTTGTTCAGAAAAAGTCCAGCCACTGTTAATATAACAAGAACAGTTTGTGCAACATCAATGTAACTTGGCGGCCAAGGAGAGTGGACTGGAATGTGCGTGCGTAAACGATGACTTCACTGTACTAGTCAGTGAGGGTGATAGACGCCATTTGAGTGAGCATGTGTACAGTGTGGCTGTCGCATTCAAAATGAGCAAGTAAAGCAATGAATCTGCATCAAATTTTGCGTTAAGCTGGAACATTCCTCTGCAGAAACTAATGATTCAGAAGGCTGCAACTATGGGCAACTGGTGACTGGTAACTTTATCACAACACGCCCACTCCTGCATCCTGTCTCATGCAGTTTTTTGGCAAAACATCAAATCACCCAAGTGACTCAGCTCCCTACAGCCTAGATTTGGTGCCCTGCGACTCCTGGCTTTTCCCAAAACTAAAATCACCTTTGAAAGGGAAGAGAGTTCAGACTGTCAATGAGATTCAGGAAAATATAACACGGCAGCTGATGGCAACTGAGAGAACTATGTGAAGTCCTAAAGTTCCTACTTTGAAGGAGACTAAGGTGTCATTGTCCTACATACAATGTTTCTTCTTCAATAAATGTCTCTATTTTTCATAGTACATGGCTGGATACTTTCTTTGTTTTGTTCAACACTGCTTTACAAAAGAACAATGCCTAGCACATGCTAGATGCTCAATAAATATTTAATGAGTAAAGGAATGTTGAGTAATGCAGACATCTAGCAACTTTCTGCTAATTAACATGCGAAAAGTACTTTTTATACTTCAACATAAGTACATAATTATAGATTTACAACCACTATACTTTTATTGGTGAAATTAAACTAAACTGGTAGGAAATTAAAATGTCACTCTTAAAGGAGTTTTAAGCCCAAATTTAAGTGTCTCTATTAGCTATGTGGGAAATTACCTTTAATACTTTTTCCTAAGAAAGGAAAGCAAAGTCATACAGCTAAAGGAAAACAATCAGAAAAATTATTCCATTAGCATACTTACCATTTCTTTTGGACCAGGGGTGTAAGCACGAACTTTTCACAAGCACTTCATCAACTTTTCCTCCTGACATGTTATCCATGAACTGACGCCCATGCTCTAAAGCAAGGTAGCAGTCATTGCAACAGTCCCGCTCTTCCACACGTACCCAGTTGCTAACTACACCAATTTTGGGAAAAGGATCTTGGTCTGCTGCTCCAAAAGGTGAAAATAAATTAGTGCATTGATCTTGTAACAATAATATCAACTCATCAGGCAATTTTTCAGATTCCTTTAGTCCTCCATTAACATGTTCAGCAGAAGTAGCCCTGAGAGCTTCAAAACGTTTTTCTGCTTCTTTGCCACATTCTGTGTTGCGTCCTATGATATCTAGTTCATCTTCAAGAAACAATCCTGAATTGTTTCCAAACTTTCTGTTCATGACAGCACTGAAGCCACAGGTGCACCTGTACTGTGCTTCCTGCGTTGGGTCTGGAATGTAAACTCCAACATCGGCACCTTTGATGTTCATGTTGCAGACACAGATGCAGCAACTATCAAAGTTACAGTCTTTGAACAAATTCATAACTGATTCTGAAAGAATGAGGTTTACATAGAGACTGTGTGCTTCAGGGATGGAAGGAACAGTTGCAGGTTCCACAGAATTAAGGGGTCTGCATGTGGATGGGGTCGAAGCTGGTGAATACAAGTCTGAATTTTCATATTTGACTGAACCTTGGGCGCTAGCAGGTCCACCAGCTCCACGCGGAGTCCTGGGAGTCCTTGGAGTCCTTGGAGTAGGAAACCTAGGAGTAGACGGAGAAGGAAGAATTCCTGCTCCACTGTTGCTGGGAGGTGCACTGCTAGGAGGCATCCCAAAAGAAGTATGAGTTTGAGGTGTATAAGCAGGGCCATATTCTTGATCCATCGTACTTCCGTCACTATCATCACCAGGGCAAAAGAAAATCAAACACATGCATAAAGGAACACATTAGTAATGTGAAATACAACTAAAAAAATCCCAACTGTTTTTCAGTAACACTAAAAATTATAAAAGCACAGTCAGTGCAAACATTTCAAGTATAATTAAAATATATTTCAGGTTAATATATTCACTATAGGAGATTATTGTAGGCTGAGGACCAACCAACTAGTTCCAAACTTATAATCAAACTTAGGAATCAAACCGGCAACCTTTCGGTTTGTGGGACAACGCGCAACCAACTGAGTCACATGGCCCAGGGTGACCTATACATTTCTTATACTACAAATACAAATATTTCATTCTAAGATAACACTGATTGTAAAAAAACAAAATAAAATCCTGATTTTAGAGACATCTGTGTAAAAAGGGTTAATGACAATTTTAAGAAGCTACCAATTATGAGATACCTCAATTTCACAGATTTTAAATTAGAAAAGTGTGTGAAATATGACAAATGTACAAATGGGAGTAATTTACAATTTTAGACCAAAATAAAGAAGCTTTGAAGACAAAGAATCAAAGCATAACAGTCTTAAGTTTCCAATAGTTTATCTATATCCAGCTAATTTCATTATAATCTATTAATCAGAAAATAATTTTTAGACTTTTCAAAAACCAGGTACCAGCATACCAGGTACTTCTATGAAAAAAAGTAAAGCTACATAAGCATTCATATGCTATACCAGTAATATAAATCTAAATCATACCCGTCTTTGATGAATGGCATTGCCGGCCCTGAAGGAAGCAATTCCAGTTTTCCAACAGTCCAACTCTGACGGTAAATACATTCTTCTGGCAATTTAATAGGAGGCAGACATTGGCTTGGTAAAGTTTTTAGAGGTGCAAACATGGAACATCCCACTAGAACTTGACAATTTTCAGGCTTATAGACATAAGAAAAATCCTACAATATAAAGGCAGTGACATTCAGAACTTTATCTTCCAGGGGGAAAAAAGTCCAAACCAATTCTAGCCATTTTTTCCTCTTTTTAAACAAATAATAAAGTGTAAATATAATTCTTTTCTTAAATACATTCTTAGTGTCACAATTCAGTCTTCAAATGTGTTAACTACAAAACCAGAATCAAATAACTTAAAATTAAATTTAGTGAAGTAACACTGGTTAATAACATTATATATATATTTCATGTGTATAACATTATAATTCAATATCTCTACATAATTCAGTAACTCTACTGTGTGTTCACCAACCAAAGTCTCTTTTCTTTCCTTTATCATATATTTGTCCCTCTTTACCCAATTTGCCCTCCCCCAACACCCTGTCTGCTCCGGTAACCACCACTCTGTTTATCTATGTTTTGTTAGTTCTGTTACCTTTGTTTTATATTCCATATGAGTGGAAATCATATGGTTTTTGTCCTTTTCCGTTTGACTTCACTTAGCACAATACCCTCATGACCCAACCATGTTGTCACAAATGGCAATATGAAACGGTTTTTGAATACAGCTAAAAAAAATAATTCTGTATGACATATAGGATATAAATTATTTATCTAGAGAAATAAAATACTTACTTTAATTTCAGAAGGTTTTGGGCTACAGAATCCTTCGTCAACCTCAATTTTGAACTGTGCTCCTATACTAGAACTATTTCCTTCTAGAACAGTTCCTCCAGGTGTTGTATCCATGCTGCCGTATTCTTTATTATTCATATTCATTGGGGAAAATCCCATTATATGCTGTTCCAATGATGGTGGTGTGGGATACATTTTATGAAGATCTGCAGTGCCTATATTTAATAAAACACATTTTAACATAAAACTAAAAAGAAGTTAATCTGTTTAAAACAAAGGTGTGGGGAACTTTGTTGAGATTAAAAGTTTGCAGATTTATCTGGAACACAGATTTGGGAAGCTTACTTATGCAAGATAACGGGTCCAGATTTCCTGCCTTTGATTCCTTGCAGTTGGATTTATCATCTGATCCATTCGCCAATTTTTTAGATCCAGGCTATTAAAAAAAAAACCTATATATTTATATTTATCTCAAGTTTTACATCCAAAGTGACCTCAAGATAGTAATCATTCATATGTACTTGAAAGTAGAGCCCATTCATGAAAAGTGGCATTTTGAATTTGTGCTAGAGCCAAATACATACTAGATACAATTTAAAGACATAACACATTTTAGGCAATCAATGAACCCAGACTAGTTTCTGTTTAGAACAAAAAGTTCCTCTAAAGAAAATAACCCATGCTTTCAAAACACTGAGAAGCAAGAATAACTTCCACTTGAAAACTATTAAAACAAAAAATAAAACCTGCAATAAGAAGGGTTCATAATTAACATCAGAATTGTTTCTTAGTAAAAGATACTCATAAAGCATCTGTCCCCTTAAATAAAAGACATTAAAGTTTCCTATATAATCAATCATCCCTGTTATTTCTTTTTTATACTTTTACCTGGTTTAATAATCTCCTTACCCCTGCAAAAGTGCTTCAACAGGTAAAACTAAGCACAAACTTCAGTAAGACTTCATATGACAAAGGGTTCCCAACTAAAAATAAATTTTAATACACTGAACAAACCAAGTTTCAGTATCTCCAGTCTGTCACCAATGTTTTTAGAGCTGATAACTTGGTTCCTGTTAGCCACATTGTCAAAAATACATTAACCGATCTCCGATTACAACCTTTTTACCTCAGAAGAGCCACAGCTGATACATGAATGGTAGCAGAGAGGAAGTATGAAAGTACTAAAGTATCAGGGATACATTTACCCCGTAAATGGTACCCTAAAATATACTATATTATGGGATATAGAATAAAGTTTATATATAGCTACATCTGCCTTATGTCACTTAATTGAAGATATCAAATGTGCATATATGTGTGTATGTATGTGATTAGAGGATTAAAAGTAAATATTATATAGGACAAGAAAGACCAAATGTACTATAGAAGTTTCCAAGCTACCTTTATGCAGATGAAAAAGGAATTCCCTTTTATGATAATGCGGCACCCAATTCATTAATTTGCCAGACTTGACATTCTAGGGACTCTCATTTTAAGCTTTAATTCCTTTTATCTTCACCTTTCTCTGCAAATGGGTGTTAAAGATTAAATGTTACTTTTTCTTCCTCTTTCATTATTATAGTATTCAGTCACCTTATAGTGACTGTGATGCCAAACAAATTCTAAAGAAGTGGCATTCCTTAATAAATTGACAAAGCATATCATTTTAATGTTAGTTATTCTCTAAACAAGTCAGTCCAGGGTCATTTCTCAAACTACAGGATCAAAGATAGGAAAATAATTGTACTTCCTAAGAACTGCAGGAAAAAAACATAGGACAGAGCTCAAATTAAGTTTAATCATACATGTCCTTCAAACATACAAAGTACAGAAAAAGAAACAAAGTTTGTAGGGGACAGGCAGTGTATCAACACTGCTCAAACATGAGGTTAAAAAATGAAACCAATTTATAAATTTTTATTCTAACACATTTACTATTGTTCAGGGCTAAAATAGTATTCAACTCATATATCACTTCTGAAAAAATTCATATAAAAATCAAGGAAAACAACTTATAGCCTTAATCATGAACAGGATACTCACTGTGAGCTCATCTTCGTCAGAATTGAAGAGATTATCGAGGTCAGTGTATGAGACAGCCAGGTCTGAGTCATAAATCAAGCTGGTTGACGGAGGACGAGCATGACCAGTAGGACGTGGAGCATCTACATACATGAAACAGAAAACAAAATGAAAATTCTACTGCTGACCAAATAAGTTATTATTTTATTTATTTAAGCTAGATACAGAATTTTAAATAGATAAGGGTATAATGCAGTAAGAAATTGTGATTTGTTTAAAATCTAGAATTTTTTTTCATAGAAATAATGTTGTAAATAAATGGTGATACTTTCCCCAGGAACCTCATCAAAGAATGTAATCCACAACACAGCTAAGTACTCTATATGAACAATATACCAAACATACATATAAATAATACTGTCACAACAGAATTAAGTACATACACAGTTTTATTTTCCTGTCTTTCTAAAATGTAAAGGAAGCACAGTACAATGATTAAATGCGCCAACCACTGAGTCAGACAGTCAGACTTTGAATCCCAACTCTAACACTAAGAATATGACCCTGAGTAAGTTACTTAACTTCTCTGTGCCTCAGTAATGGTAAAAATTAAATGTGCTAGAAGGTAGGGTGTAAAGCACTTTGCCCAGTGCCAGGCACTTAAGAACTCAATAAATATTACCTCTTAGAATTTAATTTTCCTTTTTATTTTTTTTCTAATTTTAGGGTAAAAATACATGATTACTTAAGAAAAAATACAAATACAAATGGAAGTTATTAAATTCCTCTTATATTCCCACACAAGAATAAACTAAAAACAATTTGCAGTTTGGTGTACAATCTTCCAAAACATCTTCAGGATGTCAAATGCCTTAAGAAGGCCCTCACTTTCAGGAAGATGAAAAGTCATTTTCCAATGCCTTGCATGTCAGTTATAAAGACTCACTAGAGTAGTTCTGAACTTTTAGAGTGCATATAAATCACTTAGGTTACTATTTAAAAACCAAGATTTCTAAGCTTCATCTCAAAAGATGCTCCAGAATGTGGCAGCTGGTCCACATTTTGAGAAAGCCACACCATAGGCACCAGAAGGCAATTACACATTCCCTATATCCTAGGGTAAGTAAACAGGCCAAAGAACCCACATTTCATTCATCAATCTACTTAGAACCATCAACTACTAAATTTATTTCATGAAAGACCATCTCCTCCTTATTCTTATTTTTGGTTGCACAAAACTGACCCTGTCTTTTATTACAAATATTAAAACAACTTTGTCCCTAAATAAAACATACCAAAGGACAACTTCCTTTGCCTCCATCAAAAGTTAAATAGATTTTTGTAAAGGACTAATACACTATGTCTTTCTATTCCATTCACAAGGAGTACAAGTCAGACACTTTCAAAGTGAAGTCTTGACCATTGTATTCCCAGTGCCAAGAAGACTGCCAACACATAACATGTGCTTGGTAAATATTTGTAAAATTAATGACCTCAGCAACAATTCTTCTAAATGTGAAGTGTGGGGGTTAGGGGAGAATAAAGCACAAGAAAATTACAGTGAAGTCTAATTTATTGAGTTTTTAGATCTGAGAGGAAACTTAGGCAATGATCTCATCCAATCTCATTTTACAGATGAGAACTATTTTTATTTGTAAATAAGGAAAGTTTTATCAATTCAAAATAGAATTTCTATCATGTGAAGTTGCTTCTCCTTGTACAAGATAAACAATGATCCATCATTTAGACAGCACCATTTCACAGAAATCCATCCCTTTCTATGAAACATGAATTATGCAAAGTCCAGTCCACCGATATCAGATTACAGTTGACTCTTGAACAACAATGGTATAAACTGCACAGGTCAACTTAAACGTGTATTTTTTTCAGCACATATATTGGAAATTTTTTTTGAAATTTCCTTACTACCAAGAATCAATCATATTCATCATACAAGGCTACCATAAAGTAATTATATTGCTGCTGCTTCATTATCAATGCATAGTTACCAATTTCTATTCCACATTACCTTTTCATTTTTGATATCTAGTGTTAGTGATATATGCCTAATACCTACAGTGTTTTGTATCATGTAAGATGATATTAATGTAGGTACTGACAGAAATTTCATCTTGTAAAAGACAATGTAAATATACGATATCAATAAATACAGCACAGTAGCATAAACGTATTTTCTCTTCCTTATGATTTTCTTAACGACATTTTCTTTTCTCTAGCTTACTGTATTGTAAGAATAAAGTATAAAATACATATACCATATTCAATATATATTAATTGACTGTTTATGTTATCAATAAGGCTTCCAGTCAACAGTAGGCTACTACTAGCTAAGCTTTCGGGGAGTCAAGTGATAGGCATATTTTCGACCGTGCAGGAGTGTCAGCACCCCAACCCCCACACTCTTCAAGGGTCAACTGGAGTCGGTAGTAACAATCCTGGAATGCAATATCTTGACTAGGAAATAAAAGTTTTACCTTGCTTGATAGAGGGACTAAATAATGACATAGCATCTTCTTCATGAGATAACACTGTTACACTAGATGACCCATCTTCTACCTGCAAACAATATTACATATTAGGCTGAAACATGTAATTTACCAATAACAAAATCCACAAACTATTGAGTAACTATGTTTCAAGCATTCTGCTATGTGTTCCACAGACATTACCACTAATTCTCACAACTAACCTCTATGGTAAGTAAGTAGTATGCTCATCCTACAGACAAAAACAGTTCTAAAGGTAACCGAGGTATTATGGCTGATATGTAGTAGGAGTTGGGATTTCAACCTAAATCTGTCAAATTCCAAAGTCCATGTTTTTTTTTTACAGTAGCTACAGCTTCCTCAGCTATTTCTGTTTTCATACTTACAAAAGGACAAAATTTCAGGTATCTAGCATATAGTAAAGTTAAATAAAACTTCCTGAAGTGAAATTTTTTGTATTAAACATATTATTGGATACTTTCCACAAGTTTACAGCTTTCAATTTCCATATTTTGTATTTAAGGCAAAAGACAAATACAGCAGTTACCTTGTGCTTAAAAATCTTCAAATATTTGATATTTAATATTTTAATCAAATAACTATTTCTATGTCCCACACTTTATTAATATAACATTTTAGTATCAGAGACACTGTAAGTTCTTGGCTCACATATTAAAAAATATCATGTATTTTGTAAACTCAGTGACATTTATTGTATTTTTGAAAACACCTGGTAATTCACTTATAGTATACTTTAACTCAGTATCAAAATAGTTCGTCTCCCTAAATGTCCTGACTTTAATATAAGTTAATGTACTCTTTCTCTAATTCAAAAACTTATAGCAAACAAAAAAGATCTTTTCATCATGAGATACCAGCTATAATTTGAAGTCCATACAAGCTCTTAAATTTTATACAGTGTGCCTGACTTACCTATTTTTCAAAAAAGTTTTTGTAAGTTAAAATGATGAATCTGTTCTACTTTTAAAGAAAACAAAGAGGAAGTGTGGTACTATGTGTGACGCTACACATCATCACAGGCTTTCTGATGTCCTTTGATTTCTCTTACCTTTTGTTTCTTCCCAGCTTCTCTCTCACTATTTTGTCTATCTTTCTTATCAGGAAAAAGAAATTCCTCGTCTCCTTCAACAAATGCGTATGGATCAATTTTAGGTTCTTTTTCTGCATCAGATGCTATTGCTGAAAGATACTGATTCTTAATTTGATATCGCTGCACTAATTCATCAGAAACTTTTAAAGGTTTCTTACACTGTGCCATTAACCTGCATAAAAAAAAATTAGAAAATTAATTATACGTATTCTCCATAAAAGAACAAAAAATTTCCAAAACAACTTAACTATCCTAAAGTTTTTTTATAATTATTCAGAGTTGATCTAACCTGTGATCCTTCATTTTATAAGTGAAGAGATTGAGGCACAGAAAGGTTATGTGACCTACTGATGTCTCAAATTTAGCAACAAGGAAATGGAGCTAAAACTCCAGCCTCCTATGCCTTCTGTTTCTTTTCACCAAAATATGTTGTCTTTTGGTAACCCACTCAAGTTCCCTAGTCCTCAAGCACAATCACCTGACCAAATCCATCCACTTAAAGGAAGTCTTCAATTTAACCTGCTCCAGGACAGGAACTCTAAAAATGTGAGTTATGTAGTGAGACAAGCCCACTTCTATACAATTTGAACATTTATACATTTACACAATGAAAATGTCTATCATTTTCCTATTGCCATAGATGTATTTTAAGTTAAAAATGTTAAAGCCCCGATTTGTATCTCATGAAAATAACATTAGATTGTTAATGATGGTAAGATGTTTTACAAAATGGCAAATGAAGTCTCAGTGCATGTACTTGAGGGTTTTTTTCCTAATTGCATTGGAAAAATCAGTTTTATGTTAGTCTTCTGGTTCCACATGGAAATTGATAAAAGTTTATCTGTATTCTCCTAAGATAACCAATAAAATGACAAAAGGTGACAGAACAAAAGAGGAGACAACAGTGAAGCTAGAAAGATGAGAATAGTAGAAAATGACAGTACAGAAAGTTAAACTCTAAGGCTTAAGAGAGGGACAACAAGCTGATCTGCACCACAGAACCCTGGAAGGCATCAGGACTTTTATATCTCTGAAGACCAGGGTGCTTGGTGAGTGTGAATATAGAATGATACATTTTTGGTTTCTTAAGACACTTTTAGACCCCCCAATTCATGCTTTCTATGGCTCGCAAAGCTGATTCCCATACTACCGTTAACAGTGGCAACCTTGCTTCTAGTCAAATCATGCAATGACTATTTTACTCTGAGTAAAACCCGAAGTCCTCATAAAATCCTACACCAAAGCCTTTCTCCTCTTTTCCTAACTTCATCTTTTACTATTCCTCTCCCTCTCTCACTCACTCTGCTTACAAGGGGTTCCTCAAACACGCCAGACACACTCCTGGCTATTCCCTTTGCTTGGAACATTCTTCCTCCAAATATCTATCAGGCCAACTCCCTCACTTTAATTCTTTGCTGAAATATCGCTTTATCTATGAGACCTTAATTAAAATTGTAATAGGCCCAACTGCCTCAACACTGATTCTCCCTTAACCCGCTCATATTCCCCTCTATCCCACTTTTCTTTCAATACTGTATAATTTACTTATGTTTATAGTTGACTGTCAACTCTCACTAAAATATGCCAGGGATCTTGTCTTCATTCACTGAGTCATTCCAAATGTGTAGAACAGGTGCCTGGCACATAATAGATGCTCAATAAATATTTGCTAAATAAATACATGAAATCTAGAAGCCACACAAGATTGAGATGTTATGTTTGCATTAATAACTCTAAAACACAGTATCTTGTACTTTGAAGTAAACCATCTTTATTTGTTAGAAAGTGATATTGCTGCCACTGTTTATCTGTCCCGAGTATTAAGATAAATTATAAGAGGTAAAATTTGGGAGCAATGAAGGTATTTTCTAGCTTACACATTCTTTGAATGACATGAATGATTGTATTTCCCAATGCCCAGCACTAGAAACACTCTATAGCCTATAAACTTAAGGTTGAAACCGAAGCCATCGAAAGAATAACTGATTATTTTCTTAGTGTGTCATCAAATATGTCAGTTATTCCCAATGTGCCCCAGATTCCCTATACCCCCAATCCCAAGCCTACAGAAACTTTCTACCATGGCAACACAGTGCTAACATAACTGTCATGAGAGGTATGTTTGATAAGTGTTAGAATAGCTCTGTTCCACAAATGAGTATGTATTTCTTAAGAGTAGCTTCGTACCTCACCATGTTAGGCCCTAAAAAATTGTTTGCTCAATCATCTATCACATTCCAACATAAATCTTTTCAAGATAGTATTTCTGTCTACTTTGATATATATTTTATTTAATACTTAAAATAACCTCGTATCATAGGAAGTGGAAGTTATGCTCTCTGACTTTGATGTGGAAATGATGTAGGCAGAAATGGTTTGCTAAAGTCACACAGTGGCAGAGTTAGGACTGAAAAGGTTTCAAGTGTAAGAACACCCCTCACAACCACCAACCTGAATGACACTACTATTCTTTATAGAGGTGAAAACACTGTTTTTTATAATAAGCTGTCCTCTGGAAGAAGCATCAAAAACTGCCACACTGTTCACATAGGTAGTTGTTAAATCAGTGTGAAGTAGCATTAAAAGGATCGATCCTACTGCACAGGGCTCTATTAAAAATGAGTAAACCAAATACAATACCTAAAAGACAACGTTTTCTTATTTTATTGAATGGTTCTACAGACACTGGGATATGCAAAAAATTTAAATGTAGTCAGTAATATCAAAAGTATCAAATCACAATAAATTTAAAAATAAATTTTATATATTACACAATCTTCTGTATTTAAAACTGATAAAAATAGATGTAAAAATTGTGATTTTTCAGGAGATGCCAGATTAAAAGATCAAGTTATTGTTTCGGCACTATCCAATTATATAATAGACACACACTTTTGTGAACAGGAACAACACCTTTCCTTTTCTAAAAGAAACTTTCACATATAATAAAACTTCAGAGATAGCTTCAGTCATATATAAAGCTGAACACAGATACACTGGAAGTGAATTAGATGTAGCCATGAACAGGAAGCCTGGCAAAGTCCAAAGCAAACTGAAATTACTTTGATATTATTCATTAATTTTATCTCCTTCCTGTACTATAACAAGTGTATTACTGAAATGTACTTGTAGAGAATTTAACAGGCGTATAGCAGCATGTGTGTTTTTTTGCCTTTATGCAATAAAAATTCTTCTGGACAAAGTATAACAGTATTTTAGGGTTGACAATGATAGAAGGAAATAAGCTATGGAAGGAAATGTTTAGGGGCAAATAAATTTTAAAAATATCAAAAGTCCTCTATTTTTTTGTAGTGGTACTTTTTCTAGTACCATCTCCAATATTCAGAATCAATCCTTAAACTGAGTCAAGCTATCTGTCAAAAATATAGCTTTATTCCATTAAAATAAGATATCAAATTAGGAAGACTTAATTAAAAGACTTAGAATACAGTAAATCAAAACAAGTTTATTTCATCATCAACGTCTATAAAACAAAGTAATTAGAAACTATCTTTTAGCAATCAAATAATACATTCTGTAACTATATACATACAATACAAATCTGACATACCATTACTACAACATAGGAGCTAGTTCTATTGATGAACATTATGGTTAAGATATTCTGATGTAGCCTTACTACCAAACAAGACATGGTAAGAACGATGCTCGAGTACATTCTTTCTTTGCTCAAAGTTTAGAAAGGTTTCCCTCTGAATCAGAATAGTAGACTATTTTAAGTAATCACAAATTCTACTAAAACTAGTGCAAAACCTTTGAAAAAACAACTGTAATGTTTCTCTTAGCTGAAATTTTGCTATTTTTAAAACTCATAAGGTCTTAAGCCACTAATCTGGAATAAATGCTATCATTAACTAATAAAGAAACTAAAATAATTAGAAGCAAAAATAAAATAAAGATATTTGCCACAGACATGTAAATATGTATGTGGAATACGCTATGCTCCACCCCCATCTCACTCACTCGACTAAATTCTTTTTTTTTAAATACATTTTTTATTTATTTTTAGAGAGAGGGGAAGGGAAGGAGAAAGAGAGGGAAAGAAACATCAATGTGTGGTTGCCTCCCATGTGCCCCCTACTGGGGCCCAACCTGGCCTGCAACCCAGGCATGTGCCCTGACTGGGAATTGAACCATCGACTAAATTCTAACAGATTAGAAAAGTATTTTGCTTTAAAGTAGCCATTGAAAATGTGGGGCATCAACTGCTACACATGAACATCTAAAAATAAGGGAGGTGCTTAGAAATGATGAATTCTCTAAGTCAGTACTAGTTGAGCCCATCACCATCTAAAACTGATTAGAAAAATCAAGAGTATTGCTTTTTTTGTCTATCTGCCTACATTATGGAAGCAAAGTGCTACCATTTAACAGCAATCAATGAAAAACTTCATTTATTTATACCAAATGAAAATTGAGTTTTTACTCAAATGTCTAAAATTCTCTCCCACCATCTTCTTAAAAGGCACACACCTGTAAAAGCCAACTATAATAAATTTTTTGTCTACTGATTTATTCTTATACCTCTTTCCATTCTATATCTACTGTAACTGGGTTTTTAAGTTTCCTCTCCTAAGCTTCAGACACATGATTACAACTGCATGATGAATCTCTCTAAGCAGACACCTCAAACTGAATTTAAAGTTTTACAAAGTTTTGGGTTGGCCAAAAAGTCCATTAGGTTTTTTCCTGTATGATGGCTCTAGTAGTGCTTAGTTGTCTTTCACTTCATTCAAAACAATTTTGTTAGACTGTATTGCAACAGTTGTCATATCACCGTGCATTTAAAAAAACCTTATCAAAATTGATGAATCTTTGTGCAGCCATTTTCATACTGAAGATGGAAGAAAATACACAACATTTTTGGCGTATTATGCTTTATTATCTCAAGAAAGGTACAAATGCAACTGAAATGCAAAAAAAGATTTGTGCAGTGTATGGAGAAGTGCTGTGAATGACTGAACATGTCGAAAGTGGTTTGCTAAGTTTCTTGGTACTACTGACATTTTGGACAAATAATTCTTTGCTGTGGGGCTGTCTTATACATGGGAAGATGTTTAGCAGCACCCTGGCCTCTACCCATGAAAAGTCAATAGTGGGAGATAGCCGACAAACTCAAAATATCCAAACCAGTAAGTTATTGGTGAAAATGAAAAACGTGTCTTTTATTTTATGGAAAAAAAACTAAAAAGACTTTTTGGCCAACCCAATTCATGCAGGCAGTTAAAAGTCACATAGTACACAAAGGCATAACTGAACTGTATAAATTTCCCAATCCCTCTCCTTTACTATAACAATGGACTGTTTATATTACTTAATTAGAGATGGGTAAAAACTATGCATACACTATCACACGTGTATGTGTGTAAAGATTCTATTTATTTATTTTTAGAGAGAGGAAGGGAGGGAGAAAGAGTGGGATAGAAATAGCAATGATACATCCATACATCCATAGATACATCCATAGGTTGCCTCTTGCACACCCCCAACTGGGGACCTGGCCCACAATCCAGGCATGTGCCCTGACTGGAAAAAGAACTGACAACTTTTTGGTTAGCAGGCCAGCACTCAATCCACTAAGCTACACCAGCTAGTGCCCTTTGCTTTTTTAATTGAATATGTCATTATTATATGGTCAGACATTCCTTATTTAAAATACCTTACTTTCATAAGATCCATCAATTGTTGTTTAAAGTTACTTCTTTTTTTTTTAATTCATGAAAATTAAGTTTAAGATTTAGTCTAAAAGTGGGAAAAATGAGTACCAGAAGGCTTCAAATTTGTTCTTCCTTATTTTCCCTTTCATGAAATAAAAGTACTTGTCTTTGCCCTGGCTGGTATGGCTCAGTGGATTGAGTGTCAGCCTGCAAACCAAAGGGTTACCAGTTCGATTCCCAGTCAGGGCACACGCCCGGGTCGTGGGTCAGGTCCCCAGTGGGAGTGCACAAGAGGCAACCACACATTGATGTTCCTCTCCTTCCCTTACCCTCTCTCTAAAAATAAATAAATAAAATTAAAAAAAAAAAAAATACTTGTCTTTAACTCTCTTGCTACTCCCTTATTTTTACTATTCAACTAGCTGTAAAATTCTTTAGTCTACTCCACAACATCTATAAATTCCATACATCCCTACTATCTCTAATTTTCTGTAGTGTGGTTCATGTACTGAGCTATTCAAAAAGATGTCAAAAGTGATCTCCTTTCATACATATATATCCTTTCATTTCAAACAATCTTTCAATAATACCACTTGGTTAATATTTCTAAAATCCTTATTTTCCAAAACCTGTTATTTCATCTATCTCAAAAATCTTGTAACAGTGCCCCCTATCAACTTAAAAATAATATATAAGCTTATAAACAATATTTCCCCATTCCACTTTATAGCTCTAACTCAACTTTCTAGGTCCCATTTTTCATCAAGATACACCAAACTACTAAGCAACACCCTACAATCTATCCATACCAAACTATATATAATGCTTCTGGAGCTCTATAAATGGAATTAAATTATTCCCCACTCTGGCTCTGCATTGTTACTGTATTTTATATAAACTTCTATCAGATAGTTCAATGCTATTTTCCATTAGGCTACCACTTTACTTAAGGCCAGGAGCAAACTCATTTTACACCCCAACAGTGCTTTATAGCATCTTGCACATTAGAGAAACTTCAGTTTTATGCAAACTGATAAAGTTTATCTTTGAGAAATATAAATTTAAAAGGAAAGATAAACTTCCTAAGAAAAAAGAAGGTAGGAGTTGCAACAGCCTTCTAACTTCATTAAAATTAACTGCTGTTTAAATACACCTTCAAAATTATGAAAAAAATAGAAACTTACAATGACTGGGCAATATGAATTCAAAATTTATATAAAACAAACTAGGCTTCTGAATGGATTACTCTATGACTAGAAAAGTGTTTGATCATATTACATTTATAGAATGCTTCTATAAAGAATTTAAGATTGTTTAAATGCCATCAAGACAGCATAATCATAATTCACAGATTTTAATGACAATGGACATCATCTAACTTTGTCAAATGGCTTTGTCATATCTATAGGGAGATGATTCATCCTCAAGTAATATATTAGCAGGCACCTGAATTACTAAGTTATTCCAACAAGATCCTTTTAATTGTGGGGAAAAAATAACTTCTGAATTAGCATATACAGTAACTGAACCCCATATGCCAAGTATTTTACTGTGGTTTGTGGGGAGGAATGAGATGGACTGACCAAAATAGTATGAGGGACTTCCCTAGTAAAACTCATCAATAAGTATGTTTCTGCCTATCTATTTAATACCTTATTCTACAGTTCAAACTTCTGTTATAAGTTATCCATGACATTAAAGCACTCGATACTATACAGTTGGGCTGGATATCTTTGTTGGAGGGGACTGTTGTACACAGTAGAATACTTAGCAACATCCCTGGCCTCTACCGATGCCAGTAGCACACCCCCGGTTTTGACGACCAAAAATGACTCCAGACATTGCCAACTGTCACCTGGGGGTGTGAATGGGTGGCAACACGCAATTGTCCCAACTAAGAACTATTGCCATAGAATAACTCTAGGAAAAGGACAGATTTATAATTAAAACAAAAAAATCAATAAACTTCTAACCTACCAAGTACAGAACATTATATTCCATAAGTGTTTCTAGGTTCATATAGCAACTAAGCTTCTGATGGTTGACTTTTTTTGTGATATTTACCATATTCTAATCTACTACTACAAATACAGAAACAAGGATTCTATCTAAATGTGAATTGTGACATAAAACAAATTTTAGTAGCATAACCGAAGCAATATTCATGAGACATAGAATTAAAAAAATCCTTTTAGCCCTGGCTGGCATAGCTCAGTGGATTGAGCGCGGGCTGGGAACTAAAGGGTCATGGTTCGATTCCCAGTCAGGACACATGCCTGGGTTGCAGGCCAGGTCCCTGGTGAGGGCCACATGAGAGGGAACCACACATCGATGTTTCTTTCCCTCTCTGTCTCCCTCCCTTACCTTCTGTCTAAAAATAAATAAAATCTTTATGCCCTGGCTGGTGTAGCTCAGTGGATTGAGCGCGGGCTGGGAACCAAGCGGTCCTGGTTCGATTCCCAGTCAGGGCACATGCCTGGGTTGCAGGCCAGGTCCCCGTGAGGGCCATGTGAGAGGCAACCATACATTGCTGTTTCTCTCCCTCTCTTTCTCCCTCCCTTCCCTTCTCTCTAAAAATAAATAAAAATAAAATCTTTAAAAATAAATAAAATCTTTAAAAAAAATCCTTTTATTCAATCTTTTATTTTTATGAGGCAGAAAAAAAGGTGACTAGGAACAAGTAAAAGCATGTTATTTCCTTAATTTACATAATAATGACCCATTACCATTCTACTCTGCATGCTACTTTTCTATATTATGCTTTTCATTCTTATTCAGTGAGAAAAATGTCAAATAATTTAATACAGATTCTAAGGTTAAGCTGTATTAACTTCTCAGAGATCTTCATTTCACTTAGAGATGCTCATGCACATAAGCAGCCAATACACTTATTTAAGGTTATGGCTAGAATTCTTGGATCTTATGACTATAATGTACCCTCACTCTTAAAGTTCTTCAAACTGAAAATATTCATTGCACTACATTTTAACATATATTAAATAATAAAATATAACCTAAAACAAGTTTTAGAATCATAAATTAATCAATGGCCATACTGTCATTTCATTCCCCCAAACACGTGCTGAATATCTACCATGTGACTAAGAGTGTTCTAGGGTGTGTGTCTACGTGTTTGTTTATGCTGCAGGAACAGCAGTAAACCAGAGTCCTGGCCCTCATAGAGCTTACATTCTAATAGGGAAAAGACCATTTGAAAATACAATTTCAGATAATGATATATACAGGGAGAAAAATGAAAGCAGTGTACAGGATAGGCAGTGATCTGGGGAGTGAAGAAAGTTCACTGTTTAGACACAATGGTCAGAGAAATACCTCCTGAGAAGGTAACTTTTGAGCCGGATTACATAAGAAGGTGTAAGTTGTTTCCCCCACCTGTAATGCAACTCTAAAGGCCATGGGAAAAGAACTTGGCTTTTTAAAGGAATGGCAAGAAAGCTGGTATGGCTAAATCCGGAAACAAACAGGAGCGTAGTAAATAAAAGTGAAGAACTAGGTAGGCAGGAGACTATAGAATCTTACATGAAAGAGTTTGGATTTTATTTTTAAATTTAAAGGGAGGTGAGCAGAGCAGGGAGGAGAAAGGGGGGATGAAATGGGGAAAACTATCATTGAAAAGAGGGAAAGTTAATTTGGCAGAAAGATATTCAAAAGATATTTAAGAAGATAAAGATATTTAAGAGTAGAATGGTTGAAGCCGAGAATCATATCAATGATTTAGAACCTAAGGGGGAAAAAAGGGGTTCCAGAATGAGAAGAGAAAGAGCAAGAAACTGGAACTCTACCTGAAAAAATAGTAAAAGAAAACTTCCCTAATTTGGTGAAGGAAATAGACATACAAGTCCAGGAAGCACAAAGAGTCCCAATTATGATGGTTGCAAAGAGGCCCACTCCAAGACTCATCATTATTTAAAGGCCAAGGATCAAAAATAGAGAGAGACTCTTAAAAGCAAGAGTAGTTAGTTACCAGAAGGGTGCCAGATGGGAAGGGGGAGGGAGAGAATGGGTGAAGAAGTGAGGGGATTAAGAAGTACAAATAGGTAGTTACAGAATAGCCATGGGGATGTACAGTACAGTATAGGAAATGGAGTAGCCAAAAACATGTACGCATGAACCATGGACATGAACAATGGTGAGGGATAGCCTGAGGGAGTAGGAGGTGTTGGGTAGAAGAGGGCAAAGGGGGAAAAATCAGGACAACTGTAACAGCATAATCAATAAAATATAATTTCAGCCCTGGCTGGTGTAGCTCAGTGGATTGAGCGCAGGCTGGGAACCACAGGGTCCCAGTTCGATTCCCAGTCGGGGCACATGCCTGGGTTACGGGCCTGGTCCCCAGTGAGGGCCATGTGAGAGGCAACCATACATTGCTCTTTCACCCTCCCTTCTCCTCTCTCTGAAAATAAATAAAATTAAAAAAATAAAATAAAATAAAATATAATTTTAAAACAAAACAGACGAAAAGAACATAAACAAAACCACAAAGTGCTAGACAAAGCACACAGGTTTGCCCACTGAAATAATAATGACGGACTTTAAAAAGGAAGTGAATCTTGTCCTAGCCAGGTGGCTCAGTTGGTTCAAATGTCATCCTGATATGCTAGGTTGTGGGTTCCATCTCTGGTCAGGGCACAAGAAGCAACCAATGAATGCATGAAAAGGTGGAACAACAAATTGATGTTGCTTTCTCTCTGCTTCCCTTCCTCCCTGCCTCTCTCTAAAAATCAATAAATAAAAATTAACAACAACAACAACAAAGAAAGTAAATCTCTAACAGTGGGGACAAATGAGAGAGAGCCTATAAATGAACCAGACATATTACTTAGTCTCAGAGAAGCTCAAAATCAATGAAACACAGCAAAGTTCATGGCCTAGAATGTACAACAGGAGTCTACAGGCAGACTATATAAACAACAGGAGAGCCAAACTGCTTAGAAAACCAGAGAAAATCTGGACTTACATCTCTAGACAGAAAAGAAAAATAAGAGCTGAAAATAAGGAACAGGAAAGGTTCCTCTTATAAGAAAAATGAATAAACTACCTGGTGAAGACCCAAGACCTGTCATCCTCTTCAGTCTAGAATTTTAGGTACTACAAGGCCACCCCCCCAAAACACCTCCTACCCCATTATTACAGAGCAAAATGTCTGGAACTGATACATAGTATATGGTAAAATATTTATTGAATGAGTAAGGAAAGCCTGCCAATTAACAAGGTTCTGCATATATACACACAAAATTTCCAATCAGTATCTCTATGTCTTCATTCTAAAATGTGGAGAAACAATAATTATAAGTAACTATGGCAGCAATACTAAAAAAAGACCAAAATAATGATGGGAAAAAACTGGTGGACATTAAATAAGAGGATGCAATTAACAAAAATGTTTAGGGAAAAAAGCATGAGAAATAAATATTAAGACTTCGAGACAAGGCTAGAAGAAAGTTGAGAAATCCCCTCAAAATACAGGGAAAAAAGATAGATCAAAAATGAGAGAAAATATAGATGATGTTCAACATATGAACTATAGAGATTCCACAGAAAGTGGCAAAAAAAAACCTGAGATATCATCGAAGAAAAAGAGACTTTCCCAGTGGCAAGACAAGAGAGACAGAGAGAGAGAGACTTCAAATTGAACCAACCCTTTTGAAATGTCCAGTATAAGGACTGAACAAAGGATCACTATACCTACGCATTCTCTTGTTCAATTTCAAAATTCTAAGCAAAATAAAAGATCTTAAAATGTTTTATTAACGGACTGAAAAAGAAACGTAATCTTTGCACTCCACTTGGCCTTGCACTGATAAACAGACAGTTTTAATGAAAATAACAATGTTTTGTGGGTTGTTTTTCACCTTGTAGAAAAATGTACAGACAAAAATGCAAAAGGCTTATGGGACAGACTACAAGTGTAATTAAAACAGCTATAGGAAGTAAAGGGAGATCTGAAATAAAAAGCCTACTTCTGCCCAAAATATGTCAGATACAAAGTGGACAAAGAAGGCAAACCATGGAATGGAGGAATACAGCTGTAGTACATATTACTAATACAAGATTAATAGTCAGAACATGCAAAGAATAAGTCAGAGGGGAAATGGACTAAATAACATGAGGCACAGGCAATTCAGAGAAGAGGAATCCTAAATGTCTTATAAACATATTAAAGTAATGCTTAAACTCATTAGAAATCTGGACAACACATATTATAAGACAATAAAATGCCATTCTGAATACAGATAAACCTAATTAAAAGTCTCATAATACCAAGTACTGAGTAAAATGTAAAGTGATAGCCATTCTTATATTCTGCAGTTTGATGAGGGTGTAAACTGGTATAATCTAAAAAGCAACTTGGCAACAACTCTCAAATATGGAAATACCCGGTGGCCCAACAATTCCAGTTTAAAATGTATTCCCTAGAGAAATTCTTATACAAGTATACAAGAAAATGTATACAAAGTTCACTGCTACATCCTTTTAGTTGTGAAAAGCAGAAAATAACCAACATGTCCAACTTCAAGAGAGTAGATGGTATATTCAAAAAAGAAGTTCTACAGAGCAATTAATATTAACTAGACCTACATCTGTAAAAACACATATAGAAATGATAAATACCAAATTCAAAGAAAAACAGTACATTCTAATTGTACGTTATATTCTTAAGTTGGCTGATTGATCAACTTAAGTCTTTAAGTTGGTTGGCTGCTGGATAAATGTCAGTATTTTCTCTACTTGTGACTAAAGTATTTCTTTAGTCACAAGTATTTCTTTAGTCACAAGTATTTCTTTCTTTGTGACTAAAGTATTTCATAATAAAGAGCTTCCCTGAGGAAAGAACACAGTAAAAAAAAAATATGCAAATATAATACTGAAAGGATTTCTTATGGAAAATCCTACCCTGAAACCAATTCTGGAGTCCTAGTATTAAGAACTTCATTTTTCCACCCTTAGATTATAATAGTGACTATTAAAAAAATACATACTCTGTAACTGATGTTACACTTTCCTGTCCAAAAGGTCCAACTGGATCATCCTTGAATTTATCACTTGGAAGTTGAGGTGGTAAAAACTCTACATCTTTTTTCTTTGGAACCTTGTAATACTTCCAGGTTACATTAGCTTCATCTTCTTCCAAGTTTACTGCTGTACCAACATATATTGTAGGTTCTACAGCTTCCTGAAATTGAGCTGGGAAAGACTGGGATAAACTGTCTATCCTATCTTCCATTGGTTTAGAAGGAACCAAGGGATCCGGTGTTGGCATTTGATAAAAATGTTGACTTTGAGGGGTTGATGGCGTTTTAGTCACTCCTTCATCAACCACATCACATGGGTGAGGACTAAGTGGGGGTGGTTGAGGTGAATTTGCCATTTCAGTGCCATGCATCTGAGGAGTCTTTGCTACATCATTAGTTCGGATGTTTGAAAATCTCACTTGACTGTCTGGAGCAGATATCACAAGTCTTTGGCTGGCTGAATCTGTGTCCATGACAACATCATCGCTAATAGATATACGATGGTGAAAAGGAGTCAGGGGGCGTTTCTGTGGTTTTTCACTCTTTTCTTGCTTTTCATTGGTCTTGTGCTTGGGAAGTACCTGTTGTTGCTGACTTAAAGATAATGCCTGTCCTTGTTGTCCAGGGTTTCTTGGTTTAAGATTTTTGTGCCTGAAAAGAAAAGTTTAATAGTTATAGTATCATAGCATATCAAATATACAAGTTAACACTAGACATTTCAGATATTTGTTTTTCACATACAACCTACAGTAAAATGGTATGAAGTTACATGAAAAAATACTTTGTTCAGTGACCTAAAACAAAGAGCATGAAGAAAGATTAATCTAAGTATCTTAGTATCTGAATAAATACTAAGATAAGATTCTAGTTATTTTAAGATACAAAGGTATAAAAAAAGTCCTGAAATTTATTCATTTATCAATACACCTGATATTTCACAGTTAGTACTTATAAATCAATGGTTTAGCTGAGCTCAGTCATCATCTACAATTCTACATGTAGCAACCGGCCAGAAAACCTATCCGACTGAACTGAAGTTACAACAGTCTGGATAGTGTTGAAACTGACCAATGGGTCCCATACTAAACCTATCTTCCTTCTTTCAAGGCTTATCACTACACAAAGAATCAGCTGACTGGAAAAGAAAGAGAAAATTCCTAAAGAAATTTTTTCTCATAATGTGAAGCAATTCAGAATTGAAAAACAAAACTATCCATCTAAAAAATCTCATAATTTGCCCTGGCTGGTGTAGCTCAGTGGATTGAGTGTAGGCTGCGAACCAAAGAGTCACCAGTTCAATTCCCAGTCAGGGCATATGCCTGGGTTGCAGGCCAGGTCCCCAGGTGGGCCACGTGAGATGCAACCACACATTGATGTTTCTCTCCATCTCCTTCTCCCTCCATTCCCTTCTGTCTAAAAATAAATAAATAAAATCTTTAAAAATTAAATAAATAAAAATAAAAAATCTAATAATTTTGTTCAGTTTCAGATTTCTTTCAATGCAGTAAAAATACCGTGCACTTTGAGATGTCCAAACTCAACAAACATTGATTTATATAAAAATATTTTTAAATGAAAAAACTAGAAAAAATGTGGAGGAATATAGAGTTGAAGCATTCAGTACTCATTAAATCTTTTTAGCTTTCTTTTAAAATTTATTTTACGATGCTTTTGTTATATCAGAGATAACCAGAAAGAATTATTTAAAAGCACTTTTTTGAATAATCTTCTCTTTTAAGGAAATGTGCTGCTGAGACACCATTTTGTACAGAGCCTGGCACATCTTATTATGCATGGGAGGAGGGCACAGGGGGAGGCCTAAAAAGTTATCGAAGAAACATGCAGTTATGTCAAAAGATAATAGGAGAAATCCACCATTACCATGATACCAAAAGCAAAGACATTATGAGAATAGGAAATCACAGAACAATATCTCTCAAGAATACAGATGTAAATCATTAACAAAATATTAACAATGCATCTATGTAAAAGGATAATACATATCATGACCAAATGGGAGTCATCCCCGATTGCAAGGTTTAACATCCAAAAGATAAAAATGAGTCCTGGCTGGTGTGGCTCAGTGGACTGAGCACCGGCCTGTGAACCAAGGGGTTGCTGGTTTGATTCCCAGTTGGGGCACATGCCTGGATTGTGGGCCAGGTCCCTAGAGGTGGACGCATGACAGGCAACCACATATTGGTGTTTCTCTCCTTCTCTTTCTCCCTCCCTTCCCATCTCTAAAAATAAATAAATAAAATCTTTAAAAAAAAAGATAAAAATGGGTATTGCTGTGTATAATGCACACCTTTCCCCCCAGGTTTTTGAGGGAAAATAAGAATGAGAATTATACATGGGTATGACTATGAGCCATGGGTATAATAATCCCATGTGTAATGCACAGAAAAATATGAGTGCATATTATACACGGTAAAATATAGTATTTCTTACAGTAGCAGAATGAAAGAGAAAACCATATAATTATCTCAATAAATACAGGAAAACATGACATAATTCAACACCTACTCATAAAAAAAGACTTAGCAAGTAAGGAATAAAACTTAATCTGATCAAGCACATCTGTGAAAAACTGTAAGTAATATACTTCATATTGGGAAGACTGAATGATTTCTCCTTAAGATGGGAGCAAAACAAGAATATTAACTCAACATTTCTATTCAACAATTTTATTGAAAGTTTTAGCCAATACAGTAAGTCAAGAAAAAGAGATTTCAAAAGAAGAATAAAAACTGTCTTTATTCATAATAAACATGATTAGAAGGTTTACAATGAAGGGGTCAGGATGATCACCACTTCTCAATATTAATGTTAAAAGTGGGACAACCAGACATGTGTCTCTTCTGATGTACATGATAAAACAACACAGCACCATCTCACCAAAAATAACAAACCTAAATCTAATCAAGCATCTAGATCAGCACTGTCCAAGAGAACTTTTTATGATGATGGAAATGTTCTGTATGGGGCTACTGAGGACTTGAAATATGACCAGTGCAATTGAGGAACTCAATTTTTAATTTTTAAATCCAATTATTTTAAATTTAAATAGCCAGCAGTGGTTACTAACATAACTGCTAGTACTGAAGAGCACAGCTCTACAACTATCTTCCATTTACAGAATTGCAAGGGATAAAAGTAGTTAAATGACACTAAAAGAACAAGTTAGAATACATGACATATTAAGAAATCCAGAATGTGGGACAATCTACAGAATAACTAACCTAGTTTCTCCAACCAAGTTAATGTCATAAAAAGAGAATAGGAAATTACAAGAGAGACCTAAAAGATGTATACAACTAAATGTATACTCCTCATTTGGATCCTAGTCAAATAAACCTATGAGACACTGCTGAGACAAATATGTGGAGGGTATCAGAACATACCAAGAAAATAGTGTTCCTTTCATTAGGTGTGATAATGGAGTTATAGTTATATTAATTTAAAAATGTTAATATTTTCAGAGTTGCATATTGAAGTAGAAATGAAATGACAACATTTAAGATTTGCTTTTAAAATCTTCAGCAAGAGTGTAGCATAGAGGCCTGGCCAAGTAAAGTAGTATATCTCCATAATATTATGGAGTACTATGAGCTTAAAAGAAAAAACAAAGTACATCTACGTGTGTGCTAACATGGCAAGATACCCAGGATAATTGCTCATCAAGAAAAGCAAGTTACAGAATAGTATACATGGCTGATTTATCTGTGTGAAAGAAAGCAGGAAGTCAGATCTACATACATATATAGGAAGGGAAACATTTTTTTGTTATTCACGTGCATTATTTGAATTTCTTAAATGGCACTCTAAAAAATTTTTTAATGAAAGGAATTGGTCATTAAAAAACAAACAGTAGGTCCTACTCAATGTAGAAATAATCTCTTCTCTGACCATCCTGTCTTCGAACACTTTCAACGACAAAGACCATGTTACCTTATAAGGAAATGCATCCAATCGTCAAATAGCTTCAGTTGCTAGAAAATCATTTATTTGTAATAGAAACTTGCTTTTTCTTTATCTTCCAGTCATCAGTCCTATTTCTAACTCTATTTCTAAAGCTGTGCTGTTCAACAATAGTATCCACAAGTCACATGTGATTACTAGGCACACAAAATGTGGCTAGTCCAAACTAAGATGTGCTATCAGTGTAAAATATATACCCGTTTTGAAGACATGTTACTAAAAAAATGCCAAATATCTCATTAATATTTTGTGTTGATTGTATGTCAAAAAATTATTTTAGATAAATCAAGTTTTTATATAGTAAAATATATTCAAAATGTTTTAATCTTCAGTAAAAGAATGGGACTAGATGAAGCAAATATTGCAAGTAAATATGAATGGTCGATACACAGGAATTCACCGTCCAATTCTCTTTTGTGTACAGGTTTGAAATTTTTCAGAACAGAACAAGAAAGAACTAAAACGCCAAAAAAAAAAAAAAAGGACATGAAAATAACGGGAGCAAGATGAAAGTGTTCCAAGGTCCCTGTTTGATTCATAGAGACACTGATTAACTTTAGACTTTAAGGAAAGCAAACAGTAAATGTCTAATTCAATTAACAAGAGAACCAAAATAAGAATAACTTCTAACCATGGGAAAAAAATACAGTCAATAATTACTGCAGGAAATGGGAAGAAAAGCAAAGGAAACAAACAGAAAACAGTAAGAAGGTATCATTTATCAATTATTCAAGTATTTTAGTGTCTACTACAAAAGTTCACAAAGTATGGTGTCCATGAACTCTTTCAGAGGTTCTATGGGGTTCAAAGCCATTTTCCAAGTACCAAGACATTATCTGCCTTTTTCATTATGTTACTATTACAATGATGGTGCAAATGCGATGCACAATAAAACTGCTGGCAGCCAAACAGAGCAAGGCAGTGATACTAACTAGTAGTAGTAGTAGTAGCAGCAGCAGCAGCAGCAGCCACTGTCATTATTTTTTTCACCACCGTACAGCTTTTTTTTCAAAGATTGTTTCACTTAAAAATGTCTTTCATGAAGATAGTAAAAATGACTAATTTTTATTAAATTTCAATCTTTGCATATAGTTTTTTATATTCTATATAAAGAAATAAGAAGTACATATAAAAGCATCTGTGCTGTACATCAAAGTACAACGGCTGCTTTGAGGAAAAGCACTTGTATAACTGAATTACAAGCTGAACTACTTTTTTCATGGAACACCGTTTTTAGTTTTTAAAAAATGATTGACATATAAACCATGGTTGTCCAGATTTGGTTACTTGGCAGACTTGCTATTTGGGTCTCAATGAACAAAATGAGTATATCATTTTAAGGATGAACAAATGATAAAATTTGAGCTTTTAAGCAAGATTTAGAATTTGTAAAATTTTATCTATTACAGTGAGCTTGACAGCTTTCTAATACTTTAAAGATTTTTCTGATAAGATTGCTGGTGATATTAATAAATGCAATTCTTGATACTACATAACAAATGTGCCAATATTTAGAAGTTCTGCATAACTCAATGAACTGATATTTTCCATATGATCAATGCATAATGTTATAAAATCATGCATATGATAAAGACTCACTCATTTATTGGTGAAGTATAAGAATTTCATTAATCGGGCTTCAGATTCCATACTGAGCCTTTACGAAACTACCACTTCTCAAATTTTGGAGTAGCATCAAAAAATATCCACAATTATCTGAAAAAACGATTAAAACCCTCTTCCCTTTTCCAACTGCACAACTATGTGAAGTTGAATTTTGTTCACACACTTCAACCACAACAATATCCAACAAAAGACTGAATGTTAGAAGCAGATGAGAATCCAGCTACTTTCTACTAAGCTCAACATTGAAGAGATATGCAAAACTAAATAACAATGCCCTTCTTCTATTTTTATTTTTGCTACTATTATAGAAAATAGTTGATTTCTATAAAAGTATTTTATTCATGTTAATATGTACTGAGTTTATTGTTATTATTTAATAAATTAAGTAGTGCTTTAACATTTCTCTAAAATTGACATAAACAGACATAACCCACATAAATAAAAGCACTTTGGGGTCCTCAATAATTTTTAAGAGTGTAAGTTAGTTCTGAGACCAAGAGCCTAAGAATTGGTAAAGCTCTGCAAGGCACTAAAAAGGGACAGGGTCTCCAATAATGTAAGATAAACTACCTGGTTATATTTCAATAATACAAGGGATGTGAAAAGAGCCATACATTCACTTAACCCTTCTATAAAGGTAAGAAACTATTAACTCAGGCTATATACTAATAGCAGTGGCTCTATGAAATTTTGGTAACTTGAAATCACAGCTCATTTCTTCTATATATAATTTTGAGGATGAACAAATGATAAAGCTAGTCTTTTTTAGAGAGAACAACTAAATTTCATACTAGAACTCAACCAAACTGGGACTCTCTTAAAAAGTTGTCCTTAAACATAATCCAACAGAGTAATCCCTTTAGATTCTTTTTCCTACTGATTAAGTCCTTGTATTTTATTTAGTGTTAACTCGTGAAATTTACTGTCTTGATCTATAAAAATATAGCCTTCTAAGCGCAAACTTCCTTATGAACATTCCACCAGGCTAAAGCCTAATATCAATAAATGTGCAATATTAAATCTCACTAATAACTGAAAAATGCCAATTAAAACAATTTTATGTTTTCCACTTATTGCAAGGACAAAAATAAATCCATTTTGGACAGCTCTCAGAACAGTGAAAGCACAAGAAAACCCAGCACTCTTATATGCAAAAAGTGGGAAAGAAATTTGTAATACCTTTTTGCAGTCACAAGAAGTGTTTAAGTGCCCCCTGTGGCCCTGACTCAGTTGGTTAGAGCACTGCTCTGATACACCAAGGTTGTGGGTTCAGTCTCCAGTGAGCGAGCACACAAGAAGCAACCAATGAATGCATAAGTAAGTGGAACAAACAGTGCTCACGCTCGTGTACTCTCTCTTGTTCTTTCTCTCTCCTTTCCTCTAAAAAAAACATTAAATAGCCCCCTTGCCCACAACTCTCTCTCATATCACCTACCTAGTTATATGTCCTTCTTAGCACTCAACACTCATAAAATTTTAAAGGTTTAAGAATTCTTTTCGAAAACACATTATCTGCCCCATTCCCATTATAGTGCAGGAGACTTGTTCACTATTATGTCCTGATGACATCTATCACAGAGTAACTTTTCAAAAAAATGTAATAAATAACTGATAGTCACAGAAGTATTATTTTTTTAAAGCAAACAAAAAGTTTTGAAAAACAATCTATCTATCCATCAAACCCCAAATGATTAAATACACTATGGTACTTCCATTCAATAGAATACCAGAAAGTGTTTTAAAACAATAAGGCAGATCTACAAGTAACCAGGAACAGCTAAGACACATTAAGTAGGAAAAAAAAAAAAATCCCAATATATTAGTTTATAATTTGTGTTGGGTAAAGAAACACATATACACACAAAATTACAAAAAAAAGTATGCAAGGATAATACCTAATTGGCAAAATAGTCGCTTCTAGGGAGAGAGAGTAGGATCTGGAAAGAGAGTGGGATCAGGGGAACTTCCGCTTTCTTTATATAATAATTTAAATTCCTTAAAATCACATATACTAATGTAAATTGCTTATGTAAAAATGCAATTCTTCCCCCCAAATCAATTTCCAAGAGATGCGAACATGCTAGTCTGGGTGGAGTCCTGTTTTTCACACAGAGGAAATTTACTAGAGAGATTTAGTTCCAAAAAAATAAATAAATAAACAGAGGAAAGTCAGGCAAACTGTCAGACGCTAGGAGCAATAGGGAGCTTCAATCATTTCTAAGACTGAAAAAGCATTAAGATAAAGCAGCCTCACCATATCGGAAGCTTAGGATGGTACTAGAACCACATGGAAGAAGGGACTGTTGTTAATGGGATTCAGAGCTGCTGCGGGAGTTGGCTCAAGATCGGCTCGAGGAGATACCCTGGTTTTTTCCCTCCTCTCATCAATCAACCTTCTATTAGTGCCTACCATTAGCCAAACCAAGAAAGCAAGTAAGCCTAATGAAATCATCGTATTATACACCTTAAATGTATACAATGTTGTCAATTATATCTCAATAAAGCGAGAAAAAATGCCTGTAGAAAACAAGGGAGCCAAGGAAATGTAACTATTTCTCTTCAATATAGATAGAACAGAGCAGGGAAAATGTAAGATAGATTTGAGAGCAAAGTGGCTGACTAGCAGAGTCGGTCATTAATGTGTGCCCTACCTCCTATATTCTATGGCAGGACAATACATACACATATATATGGTGGTGCAATTCTTTTCAACCTTATTTAAGAAATAAATAAGAGAACAATATTTGAAGGGAGAAAAAAGGAAACCTGAAACCTATAGTACAAAATGAAAGAGTAAAAAAACAAAAAGTTATATGATTGGAGTGGTAAGTTTACCAAAGCAAGTTACATGTATAGATTATACACAATTTTATTACACCAACTCTACATACGTCTGGGAGGAATTTCTGGAACTGTAAGAAACAGCAAGTTTTTAAAGATAAAAGGTTCATCTTAGAGACCAAGAATTTAAACTTAAACTTATGTTTACCAACATGCATTTTGAATGTCTTCCTCTAAAAGCATTTTAGATGCATTTTCTTATAACCCACATCTTTCAAAAAGAATAAAGCACAAATCTAGGTTAGAAACTAAAAAAACACTGCTTGATAAAAATGCCAATACAGCCCTGGCTGGTGTAGCTCAGTGGATTGAGCGCGGGCTGAGAACCAAGCAGTCCCGGTTCGATTCCCAGTCAGGGCACATGCCTGGGTTGCAGGCCAGGTCCCCGTGAGGGCCATGTGAGAGGCAACCAAACATTGCTGTTTCTCTCCCTTCTTTCTCCTTCCCCTCTCTCTAAAAATAAATAAATAAAATCTTAAAAAAAAATGCCAATACATACAAGGAAAGAAAAGCCTAAATTCATTTAAGCATTCTATTGGTCTTAGACCAGGTACTGGCAAACTTATTCTGTCCCAAGTGTAAAGGACCAGATGGTAAATATTTCAGGCTCAGGGGGCCATGCAGTCTGTGTTGCAATTATTCAACTCTGTGAAAGCAGCCACAGTTATTATGTAAATGAACGAAAATGGCTTAGTTCCAATAAAAGCTTATTTATGAACACACTGAGATTTAAATTTCGCATAATTTTCACATGGCACAAAATATTCTCCTTTAAATCTTATTCAACTATTTAAAAACACAAAAATCATTTTCAGCTCACAGGCTATATCAAACAGGCAGTGAGCCAAATTTAGTCAACAGATCATCATTTCCTGACCTTTGGTCTCAGACAAATAATGTCATGAAAACTTGTATTTCAAGACTAAGTTGGTTGGTTTGTTTTCCCCCTAGTTGGGTATGGTTTTTAACTCTTTTTAAAGTGTTAAACAGGAGCTAATGTATTCGTATTTTTATTCCCATCTATTAACAACAGAGGCAGGTTTTCAACAAAGTTGCCATACTCTAAAAAAATTACATAGTCTCACACTTCTGGCTGGTGTGGTTCAGTGGACTGAGCGCTGGCCTGTGGACCAAAAGGTTGCTGGTTCGATTCCCCATCAGGGCATATGCCTCAGTTGCAGGCCAGGTCCCCAGTTGGGGGCATGAGAGAGGCAACCAATTGATGTTTCTCTCACACACTGTCTCTCCCCCTCTTTCTCCCTCCTTTCCCTCTCTCTCTAAAAATAAATTTTAAAAATCTTTTTAAAAAATTACAGTCACTAATGCAAAGAATCTATATAAGAACACACCAGAATACTTGAGTCTGTCACTACATTCAATCAAACAGAGTTAATGTAAGGATAAGTCATGGCCCTAACCTGCAGGTAAGGCACCAAAAGGAGTGGCCAACTATTTGCCCACAAGCCCTGACTAGGGATGTTAATACTATTACTTGTTTACCTGATCACAAAAGCATTTGATCTACCTTTAATCTGTAATAAAATAAATGCTAGGCAGTATAACCTTAATGCCTCTAATAACCTAATTTAATCAAAGGCCCCAATATGCAAAATAAATACAATTGAGTAAAGCATCCCAAGTTCATAATTCTTCTACTAATCTTTCGACCAATACACTCTATTGCAAAGCTTTTATTTTTACAATAGTTGTGGTCTCGTGCTGAATCTTACAATCTTATTTTGCAAATATTATTTCAACACATCACCTACAGCTTGCCCAAAGGCATGTTATATAGAAACTGCTGCACAAACCCTATACTATAGTTAGAATTAAAAAGATTGTGGAAATTTTTAGCAAGAATATATTATCTTTTTATGAGAACCTTGGGAATTTCTCCAGCATAACGCCACCCACAAACGCTTCTCAAGATACGTGTGCCTTTTACCTTATAGATGCTGTATATACTATAATAAAGTAGAAAATTCTTTTATTTGGCCGTGAAACCAAGCATTCATAGTCCAGCCCTGGTAACTGTGTAAGAACTAAAGCATACATTTGTTATGAACATCCATAATCAGCTCCAAACTACTAAACTCTTTTTCCTCAAATTTTCTCTTTTGACTCTGGCCAGGTAGCTCAGTTGGTCCCAAAACACCATGGTAGCAGGTCTGATCCCTGGCCAGGGCATACATAAGAATCAACCAATGAATGCCTATGTAAGTTGAACAAAAAAAGTCAACATTTCTCTCTCTCCCCCCTCCCCCTCCTCTCTAAAATCAATAAGTAAGTTTAAAAACATTTTTAAAAACATCCAAACACACTGTGTTTACGGAAGGTTCCTCAAAGTGGGGCACAAGTATTCAACAGCATAAGGAACTGCCGCACACACATATATGCATATAGATATCAACCGACTAAAAGAAAAAAATGTACCTCAAACAGCAGCAATTTGTTCTTTGTGTGGCTTCAACAAAATCCCAGGATGCTACTTTATCAGCTGTCTCTTCTTCACACAGACCACCTGATGAAACTGAATACTTCCTCCTAAGATTTGAAATTATAAAATTTAGAATTCATAAAATTTTCTGTAACCCTAAACTGAGCATTAAAATTGAATTTTTAAAAATCAGTTTTCTGAATTAAGAAAAAGTCACACAAATGACTGTTTATACTATTTGCAAGTAACTATTATACCAACATGTAATTTTTAAACTTGAAAATGAAAATACATACTTGTTCTGTGCTCTGTTCATATTGCATTCTTGCCAAACTCTATCCACCACATGATTTGCTAATTTTCTGGGTATTTTCCCACCATGATGGCTAGTACTATCTGAGTTGAAGCCATCAGATACTGAAGAAAATTTGACCCACTTCTGGGCAGACTGAGGATCAACTGAAAACAAACAAAAAAGAATAAGCTGTAGCAGAATAAAGTCGATTTAAAGTAATATTATCTAGGTTTTTAGAAATTACTTAGCGATACAACTTGCCCCAGCTACCTGGTAAGCCTGTTTATATTTTGAGGCAAAAAACGTTGTTACTTAATTGACACATATGAACAGAAAGCAAAAAATCTGAACAAGGGATGTGAATTGGATGATAGTTATATAATGCTGATTTCCTTACTTGGAGGATTAAATGGTAGTTACATAGGAAGGTGTTCTTAATTTAGAAAATACGCTGAGTACTTAAGGCTGATAGAGCATCACGCCTGCAGTTGCTCTCAAATGGCTCTGAAGACAACTAATGATGTTAACAGTTTAGGAAATCTGGATAAGGGAAATCTTTGTACTGTTATCTGCAAACTCTTCAATAAATTTTAAATTAAATGTTTACTATATTCAAAATAAGACAACCACTAGAGCTAACGAAACAAATTATAATGATACCTGTCTGGACTTCCTCGGGAGATGTAGGTGGTGTAAGAGTAACCGAAGACATAGCAGGATCTCTTGTGGAAGCAGGCACTTGGTGGGCACCCAAGCAAGAAGCAGAACAGTGAGAGGACCCCACAGAGCTGGGAGCAGGAATGTCTGACTGAGAAACTAGAACAAAACATGCCGGGTAGATCATTCGGACACCAGCTTCAAGGAAAAAAAGACAGGAAAACCAATTACTATTATTGTAGTGGCATTCATTTCACTCAAAAATACTGCAAAGGACAGTAGGTATAATATAATCACATTCACGTAACAACATATTTAGTACACTATTATAAATATATGCTCTTTTGGCAAAAGGTTTTTCTGAAAGAAACCACAAGAAGCTGTTAGTAGCGGTTACCTTCAGTGAGAAGGACTCAGAAGAAAGCAGCTTACTCTTTTCATTTTTGGATTTTCTAGTCATGAAAGTGTACTACTTTCTTTTAAGTCCTTATTTGCAAATTTGACCAACTGTAAGTTATGTTAAAATTAATTTTTTAAAGATTTTATTTATTTCTTTTAAGAGAGAGTGGAAGGGAGGGAGAAAGAGAGGGAGAGAAACATCGATGTGCGATCAGTTGCCTCTTACACGCCCCCAACCGGGGACCTGGCCCGCAACCCAGGCACGTGCCCTGACTGGGAATCAAAGTGGTGACCTTTAAGTTTGCAGGCCGGCACTCCATCCACTGAGCCACGCCAGCCAGGGCAATTTTAAAAGTTTATAACAAAGGTAATCTGGCCACTAGAACTATGGACCATTTTCTGTTTTCTTCTTTATATGTCTCTATTTAAAAAGCCTAATATGTTTGTGTTTTGCATCTGTTTTTGTCACAACTGCTCTGACAGTAATGTATTTATTGAAATTGAATGTTGATACTCTTATTAAAAAACCCAAAACCACAAATAAGGCAATCTTCATATATAACATTACCATATGATTCCATTAAACACAGTGCTGCAGATTCTAATCCCAATTATCTTCTCAATTATACACTTCCCATACCTCCCATGTCTAAGATAGAATATATGTCTTCAATTGTTAGGCGTAGCTTTGTAACTTGCTCTGAAGTGTTAATGCATGTGATGTGTGTCACATTCCAACAGAAGCTTTAATTTAAATGCGCTTGCAGGGTCAGTGCAGCCTCTCTTACTTCTGTCCTCTGCTTTGAGATTAGCATATCTCAAATACAGTTTACGTTGTTAACCTAGGTCTCCAAAGGAGAAGACATTTAGAATACAGCCAGCGTGAACAGAGATGACCTGGGCAGAAAGGATGAAAGGCCCAAGTTCTTCAGGTACATATTACATTCTGTCTTTTAAGCTATCAGAGGTGACAGAATAACCAAATGTTAAAATACTGCATAACACAGTCTGTCAACTTTTCAGCTGCCAAATATTATTTGTTCACAATTATTTTCTTCCATCCTTTCTCATGCTTTCCTTTAGATAAGACTGTATTTCCTTGCCCCAATGACTTTGTCTTGGCTATGTGACTAGTTTTCTCTACTGGAGTGTGAGTAAATGTATCCTTGTAGAAGCTTTAAATACAATTACATGGTTAGACTTGGTCCCTGTTATTCCTCTGTTCTTATAAACAGCATGTCCCAGATACTGGGTACTCTCTAGGTTGCTGCAGTGTAAGAAGATACAAGGAGCCGAACCACAACCAAGCTGCAGTCCTTAAGTAATGTGAGCAGGAAATAAGGAAGAAGTAAATGTTTGGTGTTGAAAGCCACTAAGGTATCACAGTCGTTTATTACTCAGCAAAATCTAACTAATACATGCAGTCACACATTTTCCCCTTAGCATTAATACTTGGAATCCATACCAACAAGAACTTCTACTGCAGCTAAAGAATCATCTTCCCAATCCATATCTTCCTGTTTTTCTTCAGACATCTCCTTCAAGCACGATGAGATAGGATAGAACTGTTTCCATTCACCAATTAATTTTTTTGTAGCTGAATCGGACATCTTGAATGCCTGTCCTGTGAGAGTGCCATTTAGCCCAAATGGGCTTAAGATAACTAGAAACCCAAAACAGAATCAAGTAAGTAACTAAAGACTGATATATCAAATAAGATCACGTTGAACAGTATGGTAAGTAATTATGCAATTCTGAAAAAGCTAAAGGAAAGCCATAATGATCAATTTATTGTACTTAATTATTGTGAAGATAAATACAGCACTGAGTTTATTACAGGAACTTAAAACGTGTCTACCCCCAAATGCCAGATGGACAGAATTTCACAATGAACTGCGAATTTGTACATCCTTCAAGTTACCCTGATTTCACTAAGGAAAAGCAATTTGAGGAAAAACAATGTGACTATATATATTTAAGTACTTACTATGTAATGCCACATACATTTTTAAAAGGCAAATATTAGGCTTAGGCAGTCCTTAAAAATAAATCAGCAATCTTGTAAAGTATTTCCTCTAAATAAATTATACCTATGTCCCTGTGTTAAATTTTAAAAATGACTTATGTGACCTGACATGCAAGATGACCAGGAAAACATAAACACATAAGTCTGCTACTTGCTTCTTAAAAAGATACTCTTTAAAATATGCTGCCATTCAAGTTACAAGAATTTTTTTAATTATATCAATATTAAAAAGTTATTTCATTGACTTAGCACTCTAATGGGGAAGGAAAAAAGTAAACTATCAAAATCATCATTAGGATAAATCTCATTAATCCCAAAATGTCAAAATACCAACTTTGATAATTTTCTTGGAACAACAATAAAAGATCAAATACCCAAGCCAACAAAATAATCTACCTTGAAATGGGCTATTAGACTGCTGAGCAAGGGTGATATGCTCTTCACTAAGCAGGTACACAGGTTGATGTTGGTTAATTTCCACACTGGTACAAACATTGCTGTCTCCATGCAAGAAAAAGGTGAAAGAGCAGGACAAGTGTTCACTAATAAAGAAAAAGAAATTTGTATTTTAGTGATAAAATAACAAAAATATTAACTTGCTTTTCTATAATATGAAGTTACACTGCAACAATGCACGTTCTCTTTAACCTAGAAATTCTACTTCTTCATCTGAAGGGGAAAAAAATCATGGAATGATCAAAAATTTAACTATTAGAAATGTTCTTCACAGCATTCTTTATAGTAGAAAAAGCTGCAAATAGAGAAACCAGTTACATAAGTTAGGTACACACATACACACAATTATAATATAGCCACCAAAATAAGTAAAGGTATGGACCGGGTTTGATGGAAAGGGTAGGCTACCAAAACAGTATAGTCTCTATTTTTCTAAAGAAAGGTTCCTTTGGTGAAAAAAGTCTAGGTATGCAACAGAATTAAGGGTGACCTAATTTTTACTTTTGTTCATTTTTCCTCTATATAAAAAATTAAATACAAATATATTTCCTCATTTTATTATTTCTGAAATTGGGCTGCATGCAATCAATTAAGCATTAAATGTACTGTCCTTCCCTCAGCCCCAATGAAGTTATTTTAAAGCAATGATGGCTCTTACAATTGAAGGCATTCTATAATCAAAGCTACATGTAAAACAGACGATCTTATGAGACTTAGATATGGACTGGTATCCAGGTAGGAAAATAATAGTTCCCAAGAAAAAGAAAGAAGATGTGTCCTTACGATAAAATTTAAAAAGATCGAGTGGCTCAGAAGAAAATATTGTACACTAAGAAGATTGTACTTTTCTTATTCCTTCTCCACCCATTTATCTTAATAATCCAACTTAACCAGTTATTTACAATAAGCTCAATACCTGTTGTATATATCTACAAGCCCTCTTGAATTATTTCTGGATAAGGCAAGGGCATAATAAATTAAAAACTAAGGTATAGTAAAGTAATACTATAGCTAACAGAAGTGGGAAAACAGAAGGCAGGAAAGAGGTGAAGAGTAACGCAGAGCTGAGAATGTCTTCACTGAATATATATAGGGCAGGGGGAAAGTAGGTTTACAGTTGTTCATATGGAAAATACAATAATGAATAAATAATAATACAAGAATAAACTGTTTCACATACTCACAACTGTAAAGCTACCTTTGCCTCACCTTGTGTTAGGAAGTCAACAAGTAGTGTCTAAAGTTGCTAGAAGAAGAAACTGAAATTTAAGTTTATTCAAGGTTAAACAAAAAAAGAGCTAAAAATACTATACCTAAAAACAATATAGCTAAAAAAATCTTATCTTTTACGGTAAAGAATCAGATGCAGTGTCTATAGTTGACTAATCAAGGCCTAGAAGTAAAGCATTTATGGAATTATGGCAGTAACCACTAGAAGAAATAAATTTAAAAAACAAAAACAAACAAAAGAACAAACAAAACCTGGTTACTTCCAGGGAATTGGACTAGAACAAGAAAGAGCAATCTTAAATTTTTCTAAACTTACAATAATATTCTGTCCTGCTTGAACCATGTAACTTTTAAATTTTTTAAAAATTTATGAATTCTAACCCCATTGAAGGGTCCTGGTACTCATGTCAAAGATCATTTGAACATATACATGAAAACCTTTATTTCTGAACTTTATTCTATTCAATTCATTTACATATCTGTCTTCATGCCAGTACCACACTTTTTTGACTACTGTAGCTTTGTATTATGTTTAAGAAAAAATTTTTATCCTCATCTGAGGACATTTTTTCATTGCTTTTAGAGAGAGAGGGAGAGAAACATCAATGGGACAGAGAAACACTGGATCAGTTGCCTGCCTCATGCACCCTGAGCAGGGAACAAACCCACAACCTAGGTATGTGCTCTGACAAATAATTGAACCCACAACCTTTTGGTGCACTCACTGGACAATGCTGCAATCAAGCCACACCAGCCAGGGCTGTATTGTCTTTTGCTCACCCCTCTTTTTATACAGGCTCTTTGGTGTGATTTTGTAGTTTTTCCCATTAAAGTGAAATATACTTTCCCAACTCTTGGCTCATGCTTGTTTTGTGACCTTCTCTGGCCAAGCAGAAGCTTGAAATGCGCTCATGCAATTTAGCTTGTCCTCCAATGCTTCTTTCATCACCATAAGAGCGTGCCCTGGCTAGCTCAATGGTCTAATGTGGATGAGAATCATGGAGTACACCTCTACCCACCTACAGTTTACAGCGTGGACTAGATTGGCTAATATCTGCATGACCTGCAGATACATTAATAACCATATATAACTGATGTTTTAAGCCCCTATATTTTGAGGGTGGTTTGTTGCAGAACAATAGCTGATACAGAAATTGGTACCAAAGGTGAGGTGCTACCATGACAAACACCTAAATATGTGGCATTGGCTTTGGGACCAGACAATTGGTAGCAAGGAACATAAGACACTGAAAAATGGTGAGAAATTATGAAGAGCTAAGAAAGTGGTGAACCCATTTTATGTAACGAAGAAATACTTCACAGCATTGTCGCCTAAAATAATCTGGAAGACAGAAGATGTGCCTAATGAACTTACAGAGTTGGGAGAACGGATAAAGTCAAAATGTAATTTGGTTGTCAGCAGTTATACTTGATAAAGTACTAAAAGAAAGAAATGAACTCAGAAAAGAACTTGCTGAAGCATAATTTAGAAATAATACACCCAGCCCAGGGCTAGAAAATAAACTGTTTTGCAACCAAGTGATGGTGTGGTCTATAACAAAGCCTCAAGGAAAAGACCAAATCAAGAGTGTGACTCTTAATACCCTGTGTTAGTTAATACAAACATGATTCTTGATACCAATTGAGACATCAGGATTTTAAAAAAATCACCCCTATGTCTCCATATATGTATTTTCTCAAAGAAGGTATCTCATGTAAACAAACACGTATGCAACTAATTTTGTTACTATTATGTTGGAAGGCATATGTAGCCATATTTGTGCTTTTCTTTCCAGTGTCCTCTTTTCTGACACAACTATAATAATTAAGGTTGAGTTACAGAGCAGACAGAATACACAATATGCCCTGGATAGGTGGCATAGTTGGTTTGAGTGTCATCTCATGTACCAAAAGGTTGCAGGTGCAATCCCCGGTTGGGGCACATTCAGGAGGCAACCCACCGATGTTTCTTTCTATCACTGATGTTCTCCCTCTGTGCCCTGCCCAACCTCTGTCTCTAAAATCAATTTAAAAAATCCTTGGGTGAAAAGAAAGAAAGGAAAGGGGAGGGAGAGACAGATAGAGAGGGAGAAAGGGAGGAAGGAATATACAATATAATTTCTGAATAGTATTTTTATTTTAGTAAACCATTAATGTTTCATTTCTGAGAGGGATATGCCCATTATATGTATTGACACAAACAGGCAGAAATCAATTTTCAATGCATTTTTTCTCTAAACAATAAAAAACGGCACGAGAATTTAAAAGCAAGATAAAAATCCTTTTAAAAAGAAAAATTTATATTCAATTGGTTAGAATGACTATACATTTTTTAACATTACAAGCTTTGTACAGGTTTTTGAAGAAACTTTAAAAAACAAATATTTCTTAGTAGAGGAGGTAAAATTTAAGTGTTGAAAGGGAGAACTACTAACTAAAATGACTTATGTCGAGAAAAATATTTATTATGGAAGTGACTCAAGCAAGAATAATCTATTACTAGAGAAATTGTAATTTGATTAGTTTTAGAGATCTAGTGAGTATGCTATACAAATGATTATGAATGCTAAGTGCTTACTCAGTAACTGAATAGCAGATTTAAAAATCTGAATTGCAAATACTTCCAACAACATTTGCAAGTATAAGCAACAACCTAAAACAGTCTGATGTTCTTTATCTTTAAAAGACAAAGAGGCTAGGAGACCTGAATTTTATAGCCTCATATTTACTATTCTTTTAATCAGTGAAGTATAGTTCTTAAAAATACAGCTTTCAACTACGTGTTTCATTTCATACATAAAATATTCAATGAGAATAAAAAACAACATTTAAAATGGATTTTGCCATGATATAAAAAGCAAATAATGTGACTAAAAATTTTCCTGAACAGACTATTATAATCTTGGAAATGTTAAAAAGAAGCACATTACTTAAATTCTAATAAGTATTATTTGGGAAAATAAATGTAATCTGACATATACAAAAATCATGGCCCATAAAAATGAAGATCAAATATAGCCTGTCCATATGTCCAATGAGCACTTGACCATCTTAATAACTTTTAAATCAGAAAAGAAAATGTGGCTTTGATGTAAGGTGATCCATTCGTCTCTAAGTGGTCTTTGTAAAAACCCAACATTCCAACATGTAAAACATACAATCAATCAACCTCTCACCCATTTATCTGTACTCACCAGCAGCTCTCAATTCCAGCTGTCTATGATTAAAGAAAAAAATCACCTCCGATACTGCTAGCATGTTCCCAATGTGAGGGTTGGCATACAGTTGAGAGTATGCAAAATGCAGTTTATTCTTGTATTATTATTTATTAATTATATTGTTTTCCATATGAACTGTAAACCTACTTTTACCAACCCCTGTATAAAAATGGTTTAAAATTACCCAAGTTTGCATGACCTAACAGAAAAAAACTAAATATTCTAAATAAAGAATAAGATTTCTGAAATTCTTATATTAAAGGCAATATTCTGGTCAGAAAACTGTATAGGACAAAAAGAATGGGAGTTAATACAAACTCAATTCAGAATGGCTTTTCTTTCAAGGAGAGAGATCACTGATATTATCACTCAAATATTTTTGGTACTTAGCACTTAAGAAAGTGAAGTTAAAACAAATACATGTAACTACAATCAGAATCCAAGGTACTGTTAACTACTATAAAACTTCACAGAGGACACCACTACTCTCCAGGAGCTTACACTATAATAACCAAAACCAAAGTTATGAGTGAGGCAGAATTTACAGATGAAACTTGAACAAGAAAAATGTTCCTCATTTAAGTACTGAAATTAAACAAGATTCTTTATTTCTAAGACAGAAAATGAAAATACGCTTACAGATTAAAGCTAGCTGTTCTTTAACAGTTAAATGTGGACACTGCTTTAGGAGGCACCATAACTCATCTATTTTTTAGCATTTCTGCTAGGTGGGTACAGAAAAACAGTATCCTATTTTGCTGGTAGGGAATTCATGGCACAAAGAAATTACATGGCTTAAGAACATAAAACTAGTTAAAGTGAATGTTGGCTTAAAGCCCTAGTCATCCTAAAGACCAATTAAAAATGGGCAGAGGACAGACATTCATCCAGAGAAATTATACTAATGGCCATCAAGCACAAGGAAAGTTGATCAACATCACTAATCATTAAGGAAATGCAAACCAAAACTACAATAAGATACCACTTCATACCCAGTAAAGATGGGAAGAAGAAGTAGGAGGATGAGAAGGGGGAGAGAAAGGAAAGGGAAAAGGGGAAAAAGAGATAAGAGGAGAGGGACAGGGAGGAGAGAGGAGGAGGAGAGGTAGGGCAGGGGGGGGGGCGGAGAGAAGAGGAGAAGGATGTGGAGAAATTGGAACCCTCCTGCATTGCTGGTGGAAATGTAAAATGGTGAAGCCACTATAAAGGAGAAAGTATGGTGATTCTTTAAAAAAAAAAAAACAACCCTACAATAAAATTACTATATGATCCACCAGTTCCACTTGGGCTATATCCCAAAAGAACTTAAAGAAAGGATTTGAACAGGTATCTGTACACTAATATTTGTAGCAGCATTAATCAAAATAGACAAAAAGTGGAAACAACCCAAATGTCCACTAACAGATGAATCAATAAACAAAATGTGCTATATAAATACAACAGAGTATTATTCCACCTTATAAAGGAATAAAATTGTGGTGTATGCTACAAGATGGATGCAAACTTTGAGGATATTATGCTAAGTGAAATAAGCTAGACACAAATACTGTATGATTCCACTTGTATAAGATACCTAGAGCAGTCAAATGCATTCAAGATAGAAAGTAGAACTGTAGTTACCAGGGACTGGGAGGAGGGGAAAATGGAGAATTACAGAGGAATGGGCAGACTTTCAGTTCGAGGTGATGAAAAAGTTCTGCAGATACGTAGAGGCGACAGCTGCACAACAATGTGCACACACTTAATGCCACTGAGCTGTACAATGAAAAGTGGTTAAAGTGGTAAATTTGGTTGTGTATATTTTGCCACTGTTTAAAAAAAACCCAGATTATTCCTAGATTATTCCATTAATTCAACAGTTTTCAAATCTGTCTTTCATTAGAATCATGTGGAGATCCTTTAAAAACTCCGAAGGCCACACTCTCAGGTTAAAACGCAAGCATCAGTAATTTTTAATCTCTCAAGGTAATTCTACATCCAGACAAGTTTGGGAATGACTGCATTAATCTATTATTTCTGTAATCCTCATAGTAATTTTTTAAATTTCTTAAATTTATAGGCACTGTTTTAGTATCTGGTACTCTTAACATATTCCCTTGAAGAAAGGATCTATTTTAAAATTCAGAAGATAAAACATTGGTGAATTTTGTACATACTTCTGCTCACTCAGTAAACATATTACTAACCTTATACAGTAAAGAATACTTAGAAAACAAAATTTTATTCTGGTTTAATGCTTCAACTGCCATGCAAGTACGCTTCATAATCTTGTATTTCCCCAATGTCAGTAATTTTTAATTACTTACTCTGTTTTATTATTCTGTTAAAGCATTCTATTTTATTATCTCCTATCACTTTAAAAAGATGTAGGTAGAGCCCTGGTCAAGTGGCTCAGTTGGTTGGAGCACTGGCCTGTGCACTGAAGGGCTGTCAGTTCAATTCCCAGTCTGGGGTGCATACAAGTGGCAACCAATCGATGTTTCTCTCTCACACTGACATCTCCCTCCCTTTCTCTCCCTCTCTTCTCTTCCTTCCTTCCTTTCTTTTTTTCCCTTCTCCTGCCTCTCCCTGCCACCCCACCCCTGGTCTCTCTCTCTCTCAAAACCAATGGAAGCATGTCCTCAGGCAGAAATTTTTTTTTAATGTAGTTACAGAGACTATAGTGGTCTACAGGGTCCACAAACAGTCTCATAATTTTCATGCCCTATAATCCAACTCCAACACTTGCAAGCTTTAACCTTTGACAAGTAACTTAACCTCTCTGTGCTTCAGGTTTAACAACTGAAAAATTGGAGTAATATAGGGTTGTTGTGAGAATTGAGCTAGTTTATATAAAGCCCTAATTTCAAATTCTGCTTAGTCAGTTCTGCTTAGGCAAAGGTTTCTTACTCCCCTCTCCCCCTCAGAAAAAAATTTCTCTATTATCATTCACATCTAAAAATGAATACTTCAAAACACAGATTTGTATGAATCTGTAGTATGAATCACAGTAAGGAATGACAGTGAGAAAAGCTTATCTTAACTGGGAGGAAAAGACAAAGAAGTCTTCCTTAGCACTTAATTTTTCTCATAAATGTTTCTGGAAAGCATGAGGATGTGAAAAACCAACCATGCCAATCCTAATGATTCAAGCATCAAAGAGAACTTTCATGGGTCATAAGTATTATTATATCATTACTTAATATTTCAGAAATAGAATGCATAATAATCCTGACCAGCACAGATAGCTGCAGGGAGGAAAAAAGGCAGATACTATGCCAAAATTGGCAAAGAGTCAGTACCCTGACATAGAAGTGAAGGTTTCCCCACACTCACAATTTAGCACACACTTCCAAGAGGGTTCACAGACCAGACAGAAGGTATCTTTTATCAATAAACACTACCCAAGCTCAACTGGGCTTAAAGTCCTAGAACTGTGCCATTAATGTAATAGCCAGTATACAGGTGTGACTATTAAGCATTTGACATATAACCAGTCCAAATTCAGATGTGCTCTAAGTACAGAATACATATTTCAAAGACTCAGTAAAAACCAAGAAAGCAAAACAGCTCCTTAATACCTTTTGCACATTTAACTATATGCAGAAATAGTATTTTAAATATACTAGGTTAAATAATTAAAGTTAATGTCATTTTTAAAGCTTTTTAATGTAGCTAAAATATTTAAAATTATATATGACTTACGTTACATTCCTATTTGACAGTACTACCTTAGAACACAAAGAAAGGAAATAAGTCCTTAGAAAACATAATAGTGATACTTCTTAACTTTCCTATTAAGTTCAGATTTTCAGAAGTATTCAGAAACCCAACCAAGTAACACCATAAAGTTTTATTAAATAGCTAGCATATTTCCAGAGGAGATTTAAATCTTATGGAGCTTATATTTAAATAAAATGTTAGAGATAAAGGATGGTGGAAAAGCTACAGGTGTGGTAGAAGGTAAACATAGCTGTATGGGTGAAATTTAAGTATAATCTTTCATGTATTGCCTTAAAAACAAAAACAAAATCAATCTTGACCAAACTTTTTAGTAAAGCTCTCAAAGTATTATTAATTGTAAGTGTCAAGACTCTGGTGTAAGAAATAGCATCCAAAAGAACTTTCTGCAATGATAGAAATATTCTACATCTACACTATCCAATATGGGAGACCTGAAATATGGCTTGAGCAGTTAAGAAACTGAATTTAATTTTATTTTTTCAATTATGTAACTGAAATTTCAATAGCCACAGTGGCTGGTGGCTACTACACTGAACTGTAGTTTTGAAACTTTTTTAAAAGACAAAAAAAAAAAAAAAGATTAAATTTCCTTATTCTGCCCTAATATTCTAGTTACAGTTAATTCCAAACAAATAGGGACATACTCCTCTCCTTCCTGTGAACTTCTTCGCTTGCTTCACCCATAAGACCAAATATATCTTTGTGGAACAGGTTCTTTGCTAATACTTAACCCTTAATTCCAGGACCCAAAATAAGGGTTTAGAACATAAAGAACTCTGCTTTGATCCTATCACATTTATGTTATATATTCATCAAGGATTTACTTATCCTATCCTGTGTGCACATCCTATACTGCCATTTAATATGGAGGTTAAAGATAAATATCTTACATAGAGTAAAAATCTCCAAGTAGATTTATCAACTAAGCAATATATTTTTTCCACAGAAATTAATTAACCAGTCAAGATGAAGGCATAGGTAAACACAATTCACCTCCTTGCACAACCACAGCAAACATTACACCTAGATTACAAAACAAATATCATCCACAATGAAATTTTCATACAGAAAATCAAGCTGTATGGAAATACAACATCCAAGGAATTAAAGAAGTCACATTCATCCTGATGGGTAGGAGGTGAGGAGATGTGCGGAAACAAGCGACAGGCAGTTCTACACACGTGTGGTGGATAAAAATCAGGAGGGATTCCTCAGGAGCAAGAGATCCCAGCCTCACACCAAACCACCCAGCCCAGGGTTCCAGTGCCAGGAAGATAAGCCCCCATAACTTCTGGCTGTAAAAACCAGTGGGGGTTGGGGCAGGAGAAGAAACCAGGACTCTCAGGCCTCTCCTCTTAAAGGGTTCACAATGGACTTAGGACCTACCAGACTCACTCTCTCTGGGCTTCGGCAGCAGGGTAGCAGCTGGAAGGTCACCAGTGCCATACGGGAAGAAAATGAAGCATCTGGCATCAGGGCAAGAGCCAGGGGACAGCTCTCTCTCAGATAAAACTCCAGAGGCCAGGCAGTGGCATCGTCCCCTTTCATAGCCCTCCCCCACACAAAAGCCACAGAGCAGCAACACTGTACTGGAGACTCCATCAACCTGGTTCACACAGGTTGCCTCCCCTGGCACTTAACCTATGGCTCTGCCCTATCCAACTTACCAGTGCTATTTTCTACAATAGCCCACACTACTAAGACAGGGAGACAAAGCAGCCGTACTCAATACATAGAAACAAACACAGGGAGGCTGCCAAAATGCAGACAAAAAAAATATGGCCCAAATGAAAGAACAGAAGAAAACTCCAGAAAAAGCATTAAAATGGAGATAAGAAATCTATCAGATGCAAAGTTCAAAACACTGCTTATTAGGATGTTCAAGCAACTCGTTGGGTAATTCAACAAAGTAAGAAAGAGCCAAGCAGAAATAAAGGTTACACTAGGTGAAATAAAGAAAAATTTACAGGAAAACAACACTGGAGTACATGAATCCAAGAACCAAATCAACCATTTGGAATATAAAGAGAAAAACCATTCAATCAGAGCACCAAGAAGAAAAGAGAACCAAAAAAATGAGGATAGGCTAAGGGGCTTCTGGGACAACTTCAAACGTACCAACACTGGAATCATAGGGGTGCTAGAAGGAGAAAAGAAAGGACAAGAAATCAGAAATCTATTTGAAAAAATAGAGAAAGAAAACTTTCCTAATTTTGTGAAGGAAATAGACACAGAAGTCCAGGAAGCACAGAGTCCCAAACAAATTGGACCCAAAGAGGACCACACCAAGACACATCATAATTAAAATGCCAAAGGTTAAAGATAAAGAGAGAATCTTAAAAGCAGCAAGAGAAAAGCAGAGAGTTACTTATAAAGGAGTTCCCATAAGGTTGTCAGCTGATTTCTCAAAAGAAACTTTACAGGCTAGAAGGGATTAGCAAGAAGCATTGAAAGTGATGAAAAGCAAGGACCTACAACCTACATTACTGTATTCAGCAAAGCTATCATTTAGAATTGAAGGGCAATCACTTCTTGGCCTTTTGGCTAAGATCAAGTGTAGAACTGAAGGAGAGATAAAGTGCTTCTCAGAAAAGGCAAAGCTAAAGGATTCATCATCACCAAACCATTATCATAAGAAATGTTAAAGGGACTTATTTCAGTCCCTTTATGAAACAAGGGACTTATTTCATAAGAAAAAATAATAATTTTTTATTAGAACATAAAATATAAGAAAATGTTTTTATTTAAGAAAAACAAGATCAAAACTATGAACATTAAAAAGGCAACAAATTCACAACTATGAACAATTGAATCTAAAAGATAAACTAAGCAAACAAGCAGAATAGAAACAGAATCATAGACATGGAGATCACATGGAGGGTTATCAGTTGGGAAGGGGAAGAGCAAGAATGAGGGAAAAGATGCAGGGATTAAGAAGTACAAATTGATAGACACAGAATAGGCAGGGGGATGTTAAGAACAGTATAGGAAATGGAGTAGACAAAGAACTTACAAGCATGACCCATGGACATGAACTAAGTAAGAGGGAGTGATTCCTAGAAAGAATGGGGGGTACCAGGTAGAAAGGGACAAAGGGGGAAAAATCTGGGACAACTGTAATAACATAATCAATATATTTTAAAAACAAAATAAAAATAAAAATTATTTATATGGCTGCATCTTTATTTGAGGGAATGAGGTAAAATTAAAGTATATATTAAAATCAAATATGTTCCCTATCAACTTATTATATTTCTGTACTATCTCACTGCCATTTAGCAGACCTCCTACGTCAATACATACTGTAAGATATTGGACTAGCTGTCTTAAAAAAAATGTTCTAACATCTTTCTATCTTGTGTAATTTCCTAGAAGCATTTATTCAATACTTACTAAATACGCAGATTTAACTATTAACTCAGCTAAATTGCTATAATAGATTTAATTCAATATGACAAACAAACCAAACAAACAATAAAGTTCTTTTCAAAATAATCTTACTCAAGTGTGCTAAAACATCACAAGTTTGTTAACATCTTTTTCTAAGGGACTATTTAAAACCTGCAGTAGCCCTGGCTGGTATGGCTCAGTGGACTGAGTGCCAGTCTGTGAACCAAAGGGTCACCGGTTGATTCCCAGGCGGAGCACATACCTAGGTTATGGGCCAGGTCCCCAGTAGGAGGCATGTGACTGGCAACCACACATTGATGTTTCTCTCCCTCTCTTTCTCCCTTCCCCTCTCTCTAAAAATGAATAAATAAAATCTAAAAAAAAAACCCAAAAAAACAAATACCCTGCAGTAAGCCATTGGTACTTATTATAGTCTATTTACATGTGGTTTCACTAGCAAACATAAGGACTACAGTGTAGGAAAACACCTAAACTGTTCAAGAAAAACCAAAAACAAAAACAACTGGTCATTCTTTTAATGAAATATTTGAAGATTAGTAATTCTTTTAAATTTCTTGTTAAGTTTGTTCTAGTGTTTAACTGCCCTAATATTGAGGGGGTCTTTACAGATAACCTAGCTATACCCCTAGATTTAATTCTGTTTCCTCTGTCAGTCTCTGAAAACTGTTACAGTTAACCAGATAATTAACTACATGGAAGTCCAGATTATTATTAGAAGATGAAAGTCAATATTTAAGGAGAAAAAAAGGAGAAAGAAAATAATATTCTTGATAAAGAATATTATTGTAGACTGGTTGGTGTAGCTCAGTGGATTGAGCGCGGGCTGGGAACCAGAGGGTCCCAGTTCGATTCCCAGTCAGGGCACATGCCTGGGTTGCGGGCCAGGTCCCCATGAGGGCCATATGAGAGGCAACCATACATTGCTCTTTCTCCCTCCCTGCTCCTCTCTCTAAAAATAAAATAAATAAAATCTTAAAAAAAAGAATATTATTGTATAAACTTCTTTGTCCAAATAAACCAGGTTTTCACAGTACAAATTTTCCTCGACAACTGTGTTAATTCTTTTTAAGAATGTTTATACAATTGATTAGTAAACAAAAATAGTAGATACGATGCTCCTTAATGGTTTAGCTTCAGAATGGCCTAAAAATGCATTAATTTACAATCCAATCTCGATCCAACACCTTCCCATTATCATTCCATTGAATTCCATGGAAAAGTAAGTAGTCCCAGATCATAATTAAAAGAACTTGAGAGACTCGGCTGCTTGATTTTTTTCTACTTACTTTTCTAAAGGGAGGGGAGGTGGTGGCAGGGAAGTTTCTTGGAAAAAAGATTTGAGGCCCAGCATTAATCTATCTGGATAAAGTCAGTTTTGCACAGTAATGCTTTAGGGATAATTCAAAAGAGCGTATACCATTTCTGGTACCACCCCACTAAGAAAACACAATTTCAATTTAACTCCCCTTTTGAATGGGTCAGCCCATGGGAAAACACTAGTGTTCAATTACATGGTTAAATAAGCAGAATCTACTGGATTCGTGGAACTCACCAATAGAAAAATTTGTATTTTCTATTAATAACAGACTGTTAAGAGTTTCTTTAATAAAAAAAAGAAAAAAGAAAGACACCTTCAGTATCTTACATGGGTGACTGAATACATTCACTTACCTTCTACTTCTTTGTGAAACCTATATAGATAGTTAAGGGTAAGGGGGAGGACAAAGAGAATGGTAGAAGTGACAGCAGGCGACAAGAGATGGCTCCAAAATTTGGGGAACTAGCAAGCAAAGATAAAAATGATAACTGACTTAGTACATAAAGACTAAGGGGAGGAATCCAAGATGTAAAGTGAATCACACCACAGAATCCAAGAAAGGTTCAGAAGTTGAAGACACTATAGTATCTCTGAAAGTGGATACATAGTAACTAAAAACAAAAGGAAAGTTCAAATAAATAAGTTAGACTCCTTCATCCACTTCCCCATCCTGCAGGCATCCTAAAGAGCCTGTAGACTTCCCCAGGCTCTTTACATTGTTCCAGATCAGTGGAAAACTTAAAGGTGCTCCCTCTTTGCAATGGATGAAACAGGGGGACTCAAGCACCCAGAGATACTGAAAGCACCTGAGATGGATTGACTTAAAAAACAAATTAAATGAAAATTTAAATGCTATACAAGTAACCCCCAATATAAGTATACAGGTACAATATCTTTTTCCTAATAGGCTCCCTAAACATTGACAACAAAGTTTATACTCTCTAGTCAGGACACTGAAGGACTCCTCTGGGAAAGCTGATTGATTAAAAGTGGTGGGAATGAGGGGAGACAGACTGTGGGGCAACAGGCACCCAATAAAAACGGCCAGGTCTCCAACCAATTATCCTACTAAAGCCTGCAACTTCATGGCTACTCAATACATTGTACTTCCAATCAGTATTTCAGTGCCCAGAAGTCTTAAAAGTAGAAAAGGAGGTAATTCAAACATTCAGGATCCAAAAATATTACTTCTCATGTACCCTCTTCTCAGGAAACTACTAGTGGATGGCCACTACCAAAACACTAAAACAAGCCCAGCTGGTGTAGCTCAGTGGATTGCGCTCGGGCTGGGAATCAGAGGGTCCCGGTTCAATTCCCAGTCAGGGCACATGCCTGGGTTGCGGGCCGGGTCCCCAGTGGGGGCCATGTGAGAGGCAACCATACATTGTTCTTTCTCCCTCCCTTCTCCTCTCTTTAAAAATAAATAAATAAAAAGATTAATTGAAAAAAGAAAAAACACTAAAACAAAAAAAGAAAATATAAAATCTAGGAAATAAGTAATCCAACACAGACAAGGTAATTTCTAAGATGACTACTGTGAAACAGACCTACAGAACAACTAGTCCAAATTGGAACTGAAGAATGGAAGGGCTCAAATAGGGATGTTAACAGGGAGAGAAAGGGAAAAAAGAAACTAGTAGATTACAAATTCCTTAAAGGTAAGGAGAGCAGACTTATACTTCTGGTAGATGGTCTAGGGGTGAATTATCTATCATTAGGTACATATATCAGGAGTCAGCAAACTTTATCTCCAAAGAGCCAGAGAATAAATATTTTAGGCTAAATATTGTAGGCTTTGTGGGTCACCTGTCTTTGTCACAACTATACTTTTCTATAGTGTGAAAGTAGGCATAAAATAAACCATAAATGAGTGAGCACGACGGCGTTACAATATAATCATTTACAAAAGGTGGCAGGCCATATCTGTCCTGTGGGGTGATAATTTATCAACTCCTAACATTGATAATTAAGTGAAAAAAGAGATAATCAATAAAATTGGGGAAAACAAAAAGTTGCAAAAGAAATGGAATGGAATCCTAATATACTATATGGCTCGGCTATAAATAATATATAACCATAATATTATAAACAATAGGTATTGTTTTTACCAAGTCTTATAGTAACTACATTGGCAAGACAAGGAAAGGAGGGAAAAGAGTGTATACAAGTGTGCCAATGACCACGTGGTGGGTATTGGGGGTATTAGAAATAAAATATCTAAACCATCAATAGAAAGTCAATAGATTAACCCCGAATAAATAAGATCATTGAAAACTCAAGAATAATTATGCTATTTGCTTTTAAATTTTTTAAATAGATAAAGTAAAATAAAGTTAAAAGAATTGAAAGGGATTGCCTCTGAGAAACATTTAATAGTTGGGGCTCAGGACTAAAGCTTTTCATTTTAAATCTTCCTAAACTGCTTGATTTCTTAAAATTATATAAATGTATACAGTGAGCATTGCTAATTGCCTACCTGATATCTATTTCCTCTTCTAACTGCCACTTAATATCTAGTCTCCATTTCTTCTTACTAACCAAAAAGCCTTATTTTGTTCAGAGGGGCAATGTTCCCACATTAAAAAAAATGTTTCTTTTAGCATAGCCAATATGTCAGCTAAATTTTTCAGAAAAAAATCTATTTTCTGATCCAAGGGTCAACTCCTTTCTTGCTCCTTCCTTTCCTTCCTCTTTCAGCCTGAAATCCACTGTGAGCAAAGCCTGAAGGTACAACATCCACTGGGACCGTGAGAATGAAAGTCAAAGGCTAAAGATGAGAGATCAGAAAACTCCAGGGAACCTAAGTCCTTGATGACATTATTGAAAAGATGTACCACCAGTATTGAACTACCTCCAGACTACTTGCTATTGAGAAAAATCAATTCCTACATAAGCCAGACAGTTTGGTTTTCTGTCATTTGCAACTGAATGCATTCCAAACTTGTATAGTCATTTTGTTGACAATAAAGGTTTATTTTGATTTTCAAAAAAGAAAAACATGAAAGAGGCTTGATTTGTCCAGGCTTATCTGCTCATCCATTCTACTAAAAGTAGAAGAGGAAGTATGAAAAAACTCTACATGCACATGACAAAAGATGCGCACATATGACATAAAAGATGGCGTCTCAATGATTACAATAACCACCAAATGTTTACTTTCTATCTTCACATCTTTCAGCAAACACTAATAAATTTCCTTCATTTTTGTCTTCCCTCACATCCCATCTTACCACTGTTTTGTCTCTCTTGAAGCCTCACTATTTCAACAACTACTTGAAACTGAATCTTCTAACAGACTGTGCCTTATAATATGTAAATTATAGAGAATTACAGTAACCTAAAGCTTTTAATTGCAGGGGAAAAGAAGGTATCTTAGTCTTTTGCCGCCATGTAAAACCTACTCTACAAATTAATGTCATTAATTTTCTTAATTTAAAGTTCAAGAAAATTATAAACACTCCCAAGAGTAAACATGTCTTACAGAGAAAAACACAAACTTAAATTACTTTAAAGCAAAATGAGAGGTTTGGAAATGTAAAAGGTTAATTCAACCCAAAACATAACTACGAATCACTGTCTTTAACAAGTATTAATGTTAACAGAATACCATGAATATATTTTTCCACTAGAACTAAAAAAAATAACAAATGCATAAGCTTCTGCTTTCATCACACATTTTTTTCTATCATCCCAGAATAAAACTTAGGCCAGTGTATTGACAGACAGCCTATTCACACTGTAAGAAAATTCTTAAAATGTGTAAAAGAAAGGGTGGTCAAAGAAAATTGAATACTTACAGTACTTTGCCATAGTTAACCTCTTAAATATGTGTTAATATATTAGCTTGTGTTAGTTCACATTTTATGTAAAGCCATAGAAATTGACAAACCTAAAGAAATATCAAGTGAGAGTTTAAATAAGATAGCTTACCTTTTATTTATAGGTTTTTCATCTTTCTCATAAGGCTTTACAAACCACTTGCCAATACGTACAAAGTTCCGATTCATTAAACACCGTTCTAAGAGATTGTGAACTGCTTTGAAAAGCAGAGTACGGCATTCATAAGAAAGTCCATTCTCCCAAACCCCATCTTCCTCTTCTACAAGAGAAATGAAAAGAAACAAAAAGTAAAGTAGTGGCGCTATATCTACTCAGAGCCAAGTAAAAAGTTTTACAATTTAAACTAAATACATAAGCCCTACTTTGCCTCAGTATATTGAGATATAATCACTTCCATATATCTCTAGACATTAAAATATCAGGTTTCAAAATTACTCCATAAAGGAATAAAAGGCCTAAGTGCCATTTAGTCTATTAAATTACCTGAAAATGATCTTCCCACCATATGAAAAGGTAACGCTATATTGCAAATATAATGATTTGGTTTCTGTATCAATGAAAAGGACATTTGTATAACCTGGGAAATAGTAAACACACTCTGTATCTAAGAGGCCAATTTCTAAGCTGGCTCACTTGTTAGTTACTTTGTCCTAATTCCTCCAGTCACTCATCCAGTGTGCCAAAAGAAACTAGCCAGTTAATAATTAAATTCAAAACATTTTATGCCTATCAGCATTCTAATACATGACCCAACTATAAAAATAACTGAAGAATGAAAAGGAAGCTTTTGACTCAGAGCCTAACAAGCAGTGCACTATCAGCCACCTTAGGTCTCATTTCAACCATACAACTCCTGCGATTCAGTACAGGATCCTCTACCTGCGGGATAAATTTAAAAATTTAAAAACTTAAATTTTAGATGGCACTTCTGATACAAAGTTATAGCTATCTTTACTAACTATACAGCCTCAATTTCTCCAGCAAATCTATTAGCCACTCCAAATTAACCTACACATACTATTTCAGCATTTTAACTTTTATCATGTTTTATAAACTGTTACTTTAAATACAATTCACTACCTTTCTCTATAGGCTATATACCTGTTTATCATTATTATTATATTAATTTTTAGAGAGGTTGATTATGTGCCCTGACTGAAGATCGAACCCACAACCTTGGCATATGACTAACCAACTGAGCTACCCAGCCAGGGCTGGCCTATATACCTTTATAAACATTTTATAAATATTGGTCATCTTCTTTCAATTTAGTTAAGTGGCAAACCCTTTCTTAATTCAACTCTAGAAATGTATACACTATACACACAGAAAAAATAAATCATGGTGCTTCCGAATAAAAGCAGAGACATGTATTAAAAATGATATATGGTTTATATTCAAAACTTGCACAAATGGGTAGAATAAACATTAACCAAAGGGCATGGCTGAACTTTAAACTGCAATAGAAATTTGTGCCACTACACAGTTTAATGTTGAATTTATGTTGTTCTTTAAAATGTTTCTTATAGTCAAGTAACTCAAGTCAACTAATTGTCCCTTCTTAAAAGGTAAGCTTTAAGAAAAATGATATAAGCTTTAGAAAATGACAATACTTGAGAGTTAGAATAATTTTTAAATCATTAACATTTCGCATTAATATTAAATAGAAAAAGTCCTTCATATTCTATTATATTATAGACATCTTTACATACTTCTACTTAAAGCCTTGTCAAGTTTCACTTTATTAAAGAAAACAGTAAGCTAGGAGAAAAGGGAAGTGGCACATAGTGACATTGCTTTAATTATTTAAAGGTCTGGATCACAAGCATATTTGTGAGTTGCTAAGAGAAAAAAATAAAAGGACTTCCAGTAACACACACTGGTAGACACACTTTGCGCCTCCTCATACAACCGCAAAAAGAATTACAATTAAATCTCAAAACAAGTAACACCAAGAACTATAAGAAAATCAAACCATATGGAAATCTGACAACCAAGGATTTAAAGAAGCCACAATCATCCAGACTGGTAGGAGGGGCAGAAAAGTGGAGACTGGGCAGAGAGGCGAAGAGACTCAGCATGGCATGGAGAGGCGTAGGCGGCAGAATGGACACTGTCAGTCCCACATTCACGTGTGGTGGATAAAAATCAGGAGGAATCCCTTGGAGCAAGCCATCCTAGGCCCAGGCCAGACTGTGCAGCCCAAGGTTCCAGCACCAGGAAAATAAATCCCCATAACTTCTAGCTCTAAAAACCAGTGGGGGATTGGGGCAGTGGAAGAAACTGCGAGATTTTCAGGAAACTTCACTAAAGGGCCCACACAGTCTACAAATGCATGCAAACCTACCCACTCTAGGATTCAACACCAGGGCAACAGCTGGAAGGGCACCACTCACATACGGGAGTGGGTGAAGTGCCTGAAAATAGGGCATGTGCTGGGCAAACCCCTAAAGGCCAGGCAGCAGCACCATCCCCTCTATGAGCTCTCCCCCCATGCACAGCCACAAAGTGCGAAGCAGGTTACCCTACCCTGGCCATTACCTAAAGCTCTGCCCCACACAAGTTACAGGTGCCTTTATAGGGAGTCAAAGCAGCTCTACCTAATACACAGAAAAAAACACAGGGAAGCTGCAAAATTGAGGAGACAAAGAAATATGGCCCAAATGAAAGAACAGAACAAAACCCCAGAAAAAGGACTAAATGAAACAGAGATAAGCAGCAGAGTTCAAAACACTGGTGATCAAGATGCTCAAAGAGCTCATTAGGTACAGCAACCACATAAAGAAAGAGATGAAGGTTACACTAAGTGAAACAAAGAAAAATCTACAGGGAACCAACAGTGAAATGAAGGAAGGAAGCCAGGATGCAAATCAACGATTTGGAACATAGGAATAAACATTCAACCAGAACAGAAAGAAGAAACAAGAATTCAAAAAAAAATGAGGATAGTACAAATAGACTCTGAGACATCTCCGAACGTAACAACACCCAAATCACAGAGGCGCCAGAAGAAAAGAGCAAGAAATTGAAAACTTATTTGAAAAAACAGAGAAAGAAAACTTCCATAATTTGGCAAAGAAAACAGACACACATGTCCAGGAAGCAGAGAGTCCCAAATAAGTTAGACCCAAAGAGGACCACACCAAGACACATCATAATTAAAATGCCAAAGGTTAAAGATAAAGAGAGAATCTTAAAAGCAGCAAGAGAAAAGCAGAGAGTTACCTACAAAGGAGTTTCCATAAGGCTGTCAGTTGATTTCTCAAAAGAAACTTTGCAGGCTGGAAGGCACTGGCAAGAAGCATTCAAAGTGATGAAAAGCAAGGACCTACAATCAAGACTACTCTATCCAGTAAAGCTATCATTTAGAATGGAAGGGCAGATAAAGTGCTTTCCAGATAAGGTAAAGCTAAAGGAGTTCATCATCACCAAGACGTTATTATATGAAATGTTAAAGGGATTTATTTAAGAGAAAGAAGATCGAAACTATGAACATTAAAAAAGCAACAAATTTACAACTATCAACAACTGAGTCTAAAAGCAAACAAACAAAGGAAATAACCAGAACAGGAACAGAATCAGAGAAATGGATATCACATGGAGGGGTATCAGTGGAGAGAGGGAAAAGGGAAAATGGAGGAAAAGGTGTAGGGATTAAAAAGCATAATTCATAGGTACAAAACAGGAGGATGTTAAGAATAGTATAGGGAACGGAGAAGCCAAAGAACCTATATGCATGACCCACAGACATGAACTAAGTGGAGGGAGGGGGGGGATTGCAGGAGGGAAGTAGGGTACCAAGCAGAGGGGGGCAAAAGGGGAAAAACTGGGACATCTGTAATAACAATCAATAAAATACACTTTTAAAAAATAAGTCTGTCTTGCCCTGGCTGGTGTAGCTCAGTGGATTGAGCGTGGGCTGCGAACCAAAGGGTGGCCGGTTCGACTCCCAGTCAGGGCACATGCCTGGGTTGCAGGCCGGGTCCCCAGTGGGGCCACGTGAGAGACAATCACACATTGATGTTTCTCTCCCTCTCTCCCTCCCTTCCCTTCTGTCTAAAAAATAAATAAAATCTTTAAAAAAAAATGAATCTTTCTCAATCAATCTGCTTTCAGCTTAATCAGGTCCTATAATTTCAAAATTAAATAGCTATGTTAAGAGTTTTACCTCACCCTGACTGGTGTGGCGCAGTTGGTTGGCGCATCATCCCATAACCAAAAGGTTGCGGGTTCAATCCTCAGTCAGGGCACATACGTAGGTTGTGGGTTGATCCCCGGTACGCATATGATTGCCGGTCCGGGTGTGTATGGGAGGCAACCAATTGATGCTATTCTCTCACATGAATGTTTCTCTCTCTCCTTTCCTCTCTCTCTAAAAGCAGTGAAAAAATGTCCTCGGGTGAGGATAAAAAAAGAGTTTTACATCAAATTATGTGACTTGTGACTAAAACTACACATGTTCTTAATTTCAAGAGGATTATGCTGGAAATATCTTCTAACTCTTCACTTCCTTATAATCAATTTAGTATACTTTATTTATGTTGCTTTTTACCTAAAAAATCTTGACCTGTTATGCAGAACAACGGTTGTAACATTTTTCCCACACAAGTAGCCTTTACCAAAATCTTTTTTCTACCTACTTCCAGGTTTGGAAGCATCAAAGATCCAAGACACACAGTTACCATTACGTATCAACATCATACAGTCACTATAAACTTCATTAGAAAATTACTCACTTAAAATCTGAGACTAAATTTGCCTTCTTTCCCAAAAGAATAAAAAAATCTTTGGCATAGTAAAGACTGTAATACAATAACATATAAATTTTCACATAAAACTCTGAATTTTTTTTTTAGTTTTATTCATTTAAAAAATCCATTTCAGTTAAACCTGTAGTTAAATGATTTAAGAATAGTATAGTTTAATCATTTTACATTGCATCCTCAAATACCCACAATTCTCATTAACACTAAATGAGGGTTATGCGTAAAACAAAAACAGACCACCTGTTAGGGTTTTCTAAAGCCAACAAATCTCTGAAGTACATCTTCACCTATGTGGCAAGTAACTAAGCAACCATTACACTAAAGTAATATAATTTCATTTTTCATTGCTGAGGAAATAATGAGAAGTCCTAATAACACTCAATAAAAAGTCTAAAAGGGATGGGGGTGTCACTGAGAAACCAGAAGCCTACTAAGCCAAGCTTCTAATATCCTGATGTTATAATACTAATAATGAAAGTACTTCTCTACATGCTGTATTCAGAGATATGAAAAATGAAATGGTACAACCAAAACAGTGATAGGTAACTCTTACACTGATTAAAACAAGTCCTTGAATCTCAACGCCAGCAGTGTATCAGGAAAAGGAGAGAAAAGAGGAAGACATGACAAATCTTTACCTACCTCTTTGAATTTAATCAACCATAGCCTAATGGAAAAAGTCTGCTTAGTGCTTTTAAATGTCTTCCTCCTCTATTATCTGTATCCCCAGAGAAAACAGTTTCAATTCTGCGTTTTTAGTACTTTTCCGTTACTATTAGTATTAGAACTCTTAATCTCCACTACTTATTTTTTACCAAGTATTTATTTGCACAATGCAAAAGTCCAAATGCTAAATGTGATTACCATATTTTTTCTGAGGATACAGATTATAATGATATCAAAGTATGTTGTAGGTCATCAAAATAATGCTCTATGAGTAGGGCAAAAAACCAAAAAACAAAAAAGCTGATATAACTAGTACTTGTACTCAACATTTTTTCCTAAAAACTGACATCTTGAAATATCTCCACAGTGATAAGCTGGTAGAGAAGGAATCTTTTCCTAAATAATTCTGACAAGTTATTAAAATACAACATATACTAATAATTAATGAATGGGTCAAAATTATCATGGTACAAAATATCACGTATTTCCTGAAAGAATAAAGAAAAATGTTTAACAGTCTAGTTCAGTATTTGTCTTGAACAATAACTGCCCATTCATAAGCCATTCATTCAACAAATATTACTGAGAGCCTTAAGCTGGCAGCACCATTGAGAATTAGCAAACGTGAAAACCTAACTTTGATTAAAAAACAGCTTAATATGTTAATGACCATTTTTGAAGACTTAAAAGACAGTTTCTTGTTCAAAATGGATAGTACACAGAAGAAATAGAGCAAACAAAGTTGTCCTTAGATGATTAGCCAATATAAAAAGTTGGGTCACAAGTAAATTAAGGTACAGAAGATAGAAATGAATTAACTCTCCAGGCTACCTGGAGCACAAAACAATTTTTTAGTTTGTAGATTCCTACACTTGGCTGCTGTTTATCTATCAATACTGTAAAGTTGCCATTTAAGGTTAAATTCCACTATAATTAATATTCTTCAATAAGAAGCATCCAAAATTAACTTCTAAGACTAACCAATGGCCCATTTAGTGTGAGAGTACTATAATGAATTTCCAGCATAATGAAAGTATTGGGTTGGCCAAAGTTTGTTTAGTTTCTTCTGTAAGATGGCTTTAGTAGTGCTTGTCTTTAACTTCATTTGAAACAATTTTGTTAGATTGCATTGTGACAGCTGTCATATCAGTGTGCATTTAAAAAACTTATCAAACTTGGTGAATTTCTGTGCAGCCATTTTCATATTGAAGATGGAAGAAAATATGCAAATTTTTGGCATATTATGCTTTATCATTTCTAGAAGTGTAAAAACACAACTGACACATAAAAAAAAAAGATTTAACTTGTCAAAAGTGGTTTGCAAAGTTTCTTGGTACGACTGACATTCTGGCCAAAGATTTCTTTGCTGTGGGGCTGTCTTATGCATTAGAAGATGTTTAACAGCACCCCTGGCCTCTACCCACAAGAAGCCAACAGTGGGAAATAGCCAATCAATAAAGTTATTGGTGAAAATGAAAAACATTTCCTTTATTTTATGGAAAAAAACAGACTTTTTAGCCAACCCAATATTTGGACATGTTGCTAAAATCCATATGTAGACCACAGGATCTAGGAAAAATAACAAATATTTCTTTGAGTTTTATTTTTTAGTTCTCAAGGTATTACTCTTCTCAGAGTCTCATCATATTCTAGCTTACTCTGATTTTTTTCTTTAAGATGCTAACATTGGGAGAAGGAGCAGTCTTTGTTTTTATTTTTGTTATCTCTTTTAAAGAAAAGACTAAAAGTCAATGACGACAATAAAATTTAAAAAAAAGGCGAAGGCACAGAATAAAAATACCCAGAAAACTTTTCTCCTTCAAGGATATACTTATGTTAATAAAACAATCTCGCTTTGAAGAAAACTAACAGTGTATCTGAAAGAGCCAATCAGTCCTATCCACTACAGAGACTCTGACTAGATCAACTAAGCTAAAATTTTCCCACCACCAATTTTCACTTCTATCATATAAGCACTATACAGGTCTGCTACAAAGTTTAAATTTAAAAACAAATAAAATTCAGATGACTATAATCAGAGATGGGGTTTGTTCTCTAGTTCTTTTTCTATCAAAACTTATGGATAGTGATTCAACTATCTATTCTCTAGATAGGGGGAGCAGAGCAAAAAGTTTTAGTAGTTTGTTTTTTTTTTTTTTTTTTTAAATAAAAGCGGTTTAGCATTGGGATTCAAGGGGTACTCTGAACAAATATCTTTTTGGAATGTTATAGTTTAAGCCAGTACTAGTTAGCACAAATCCTGACCCCAAAATCAACAGGTTTTACAAACAGTATTGCAAAGTATTGAAGTTTTAAACAGGTCTTACTAATCACTATAGACTACTACTACAAGATAAGTAACTAAGGGTTTAAAGTATGTATCAAATCAGATTTGGTTTGTTGTACCAGATTGTACCAATCAGCAATAAAACAGGTTTAAATTCTATTTCTACACATCAACTAAATTTGAAATGAAGGTAACCCAAACATGTGCTAGATGATATAAGAGAGACAGGCAGAAATTTAAAATGCACTATCAAGATCATCAAAGACAAGGGAAGTCTGAGAAACTGTCTCAGTCTAGAGTAGCCTAAGAAGGCATGACAAATGGAATGTGGTAACTTGGATGAGATCACAGGACAGAAAGAGGTTATTAGGTTAAAACGAGGGGAATTTCAAGTAAAGTATGAACTTAGTTGATACTAATGTATCAATATTGGTTCATTATTTGTGAAAATGTACCATTCTTATTTTAAAATATTTCATTTATTTACTTTCAAAGAGAGAAGAAGTGAGGGAAAAAGAGAGGGAGAGAAACATCAATGTGTGGTAGCCTCTCACACCCTCAACTGGGGACCTAGCCTACAACCCAGGCACATGCCCTGGACTGAGAATCGAACCAGCGACCCTTTGGTTCGCAGCCTGGCACTCAATCCACTGAGTCACACCAGCCAGGGCAAAATGTACCATTCTAATGTAAGATGTTAATAAGAGAAACTGGGTAAGGTTACATAGGAACTGTCTATATTATCTTTGCAACTTTTATATAAATCTCAAAATGTTTTACAATTAAAAGTTTACTTTTGAAAATACACTATGGATGACACAAAGGTGATAAGGAGGTTAAGCAAAGGTAATTCTATACTTTTACTATTGAACATTTCAGTTAGTAATAAAAACTGGGAATTCTCATCTTTGCAAAACGAAATGCCTTCTCTCCTTCCCCAACAAGAAGAACAGTATTATTGCCATCATTACAAACATTTCAATAACAAGATGTGGTAGTTGCTGAACCAAACAGAAGGACACTGCACTGAGGAGCAACCTCAAACTAAATTAACCAGCTTTTTAGTTACCACCTGGGTCCTTCCGGTTCCCCCTTCCTCAGTGCTACACCTCCACTTGGAACTCACGATTGCGCCTGCAGCTGATGCCACCCCTACTGTCCAGATGCTCTCTTCTCAGGGGAGCTTAAAAGAAGGGAATAGAGTGCCACAGATGGGAAGAAATGAAAATGGTTAGCTAGAGAGACAGAGGCATAGACTAATTACCCCAAAAGGGAGGCAGACTGTGTCCCTGGGGCAAAGGGCGAGACAAACTCCATCTGAAAAGACCTTGCTATTCTTTAAGATAAGTCTGATTTAAGTAACAGCATTCTAAAGTACATGACAGGTTAAAAAAATATATAGAACATTATATAAACACACTGACTACACAACTATTTAAAACCATTAACAGGACAAGCTTTGGAATATCAAATATATGATTATATACAACTCCTAATATACTTTGGTCTACTATTTCAATTGCTTACACTCTGATAAATATTTACAAGTTATTTACCACTCAATGGCATTCAGCAGAATCTGAAAATTAACACCTATTCTTCCAAAATTACTTTAATTCACATTCAAAATCAGTATTTTAAAGTAGAGGCATTACTATTTTAAAAATTACACTAAAAATTAAACTAGAGAAGAAATGTTTTAAATTGTAACCCAGTTTCAGAAGAAAACATTTAAACTCATCACACAAAACTTAGAAAAGTATCAACATAGTTTTTTAATAAACATTAAATCAGCTGACATTTATTTAATATGCTTTTAACTTTCAAAACATTAGTCCCACTATGATAAAACTAAATACTACATATCTGTTAAAATTATCTTGTGATTCCACAAAACGTATTTCATGGAATCTGGAAGGAAAAATGTTCTCTTCAGGTGCCCTGCCAACTTTATTAAGAAGACTGAAGCCACTGAGACGGCACTGTAATTTATCAACAATTTGAGCTTATTTATAGTTTATAGACCATTTATCGACATTAAAAGTCTTCAAACATTTTAGTAAGGTAGTTTTTATACCACCTAAAATAAAGAAAATAACTCAAGCATATCCAACTCAATGAAAGAAAAAGGAAGCAAGCAGGCTTGGTTTTTGGCATAACAATTAGAAAGCATCATCTTGCTGATGCGTAAAGGAATTTTATATTGTGAGATACATGCATAATCGTATGTGGGTACACATATACATCTATACCAGCACATCACTTTACATATTTAAGAATACATTACATACTGAGAATTAAGGGCTAGACTCTCTAGCAGAGATCTTATTAGGAAAGCTAGAAAACATTTATCACAAAAGAATTGCAACCACTCTCAAAAATAAGGATTAACAAGAAAGGACTGTTCATTAGAATGTGAAAAGCAACCATCAAAACAAACGTAACACATGCATTCATGCACAAAAGTTGGTCTTACTAAGTGCTTATCTGAGATAGTCATCTGGATTACATTACATCCAAAAATAAAATCGGTCCTATAGGTTAAATAGACAATAATAGAAACTTCGGAGTACTCAATTTCAAATAACAACACTTTTTTTTAGTAATCTAACAATCCTAAATGTACCTGGCAAGAATCATCAAACATCTTGTTGAAATCTTGGGTACCTTGCAGCAAACAACTAATCATTTATATTCCTATCATCAAAGATTCGGTTTACACTGACTCTTACAATCTAAAGTACATAGGTAATTCCTCAGAGAGTTACAGTTTATCTTTCTAAAGTATCATTTGGTTCTAAATCAAGAAAATAAGATGGAAGAAAATGATTTGCTCATAATAAAATTATTTCTATGTTACATTTTAGATTATGACCCTAACATCCTAAAAAGCTAAATTGGCACTCTTCTCATATTATAGTCTTTGATGCCACAGTATTTAAAATAATCACTTTCCAAGAATAACCAAATTAACATGTCTTCATGTTGACAAAATAACAACCACAAATAACAATAACAAACTAACTACATGTCTTGAAAAATCACACGAGACAGTTATATTTCTAGATACTCCTACAACTGTCTGCATATTCATACAGAAGAGAGCAGTGGCAAAATTGACCCAAAGTTGAGTTACACCTGACTTCAAAAGTATTATGACTTTGTTGGGAACTTCATGCTCCCTGACATCATTTTTCTTAGGTAAATGTAATATGTCTTTCTTAGGCCCTGTCTATGAGAAATTCATGAAGAAGCTGAGTGGTGAAAGGTTATTTAAAATTTTAAAAGCCTGCCACAATATGGAGACTTCAAGTAAAAAGGAAAAAAATAATAATAATCACAGTAAGTAAAACATGAAGCTGAATTTTTATCTGGCTTCATACCTAACAGTGTACCATGAAAAAATTCTTAATACAAATGATTTTCAAGAAAAGTATTGACATTGCTGTATTATTAGCAAGAAATGATTAAGTTGCTTTCACCTGTTAAGTCATGGTGAATAAGGTCGGCAAAATTGGGGTCTTCACCCCACCAAAATATCCACAATTCTCTTCTTCCAGGTCTTTGATCTCGCCGCCAAACACCAAGTACATCTGCCTTAAGGCAGCGACTAAAACTGCTCAAAATGGGGTCTTCTTCTGTCACCGGAAACAGAATAGGGGCAGAAGTTGGGCCTTGCCATACATATCTTTTCCATTTAATTCCCGTCAAGTCAGCCTGAAGAAAAAAAAGCATGAATTTTTTTATTACTGCATGTTCAAAGTCAAAAGTATTCACTACAAAGTCACATTTCATTAGAACATTACAATTTTCCAACATATGCTTAAGATATTGAAAGCAGATTAACCGAAAAAAAAACAAAAAACAAAAAAAAACAATGCTTATTAATTCTGGTAACTCAACAACCAAAAATTTAAGGAAAAAAAAAACACAGCTTAAAAATTAACACTGCCATGTCACTGAATAGCAAGTCATTTCTGTGCATGCCAAGCGAAAATAAAAGAAATGTAATAGCGTAAAATATAAACATGTATTTAATACTGCACATTGGGTAAACATTTTCTCTCTATACTAAGTGCTGTTCTAACTGGTCACATTTGTTCCTTGGTGTCAAGCTTGTAACAAAAAATTAATTTTTAAAGACTCTCATTCCATCTTTACAGAAGTCTGAACTATAACAAAAAGTTCTTGTTAATTCTTCACATATCCCTTTTAGGAAGTCAAATAGCTACCCACAAAGAACTGTCAGATTTGTACTAGTCTATCTTCAAAGAACCTGATCCCAAAAGTACCAAAAATAGACTCAGCCGGAGAAGACAGAAACGTAAAACCTGCCGTATGTCTTATTACATCTGGAGAGATGCTGATTAAAGGACATTGTACAAAAAACATTCATGGGGGAAGGGCATTAAACATCTTAATTTAGCATCTAGAAAGAAATTCAACAGAGGGAATTCAGTAATTCTTTAATATAACTTAAAAGTGCAAAGTATAAGTGCCAAAAATGAAACTGCTGATACATGACTGGCAGTTTACACTTGCCAACTAGTTGTGCTCCGCCCACTCAATTCACTTACCTATCACATACTCTCTTAGTATTTTTCAAAGCACAGTGAAAATGAAAAGAGAAAAGCCACCGAAACTTTAAAGCACTTAATGAAGCTAAAGTACTGTCCAATTGAGGACTAAGCGTTTTCAACAGTTGCTACTTTAAAATCTTAAACAGGTGGGATGCTCCCAGACCAATGTACACAATTGTCATCCCCACATCCAGCTTCCCCAGATTTCTCAATAAAACGTGGAACAGGCTGCTCTAAATTCTAAATACGCAAGCAAAACAGACAAATACAGAAATATTTAGTGCAAAACCAGAGCACCTCCTCCATTTGTCCGTTCCATTCTCATACGAACATATCACATAAACAATGTTCTAATAAAAGCAAGATGGCTAGAAATTGTCAAACGGCAAACTGCTTTCAAAGTTTAAAGAGAAACGTATGAAATGGCATCTACTGGTTTTTACTGAGATCTGAAGTCACCGAAGGATGAAACTAACCTCCTGTTAGTTTGACTTATACAGAAAAACTGCAAAACGAAAAGAGACTTTTTAATTGCCTAAGTTCCGGGGTCCTGTTTATTGAGGGAAACAAACTACCAGAGTGAAGCATAAAGACAGTGGGAGAATGGGCAATCATGGAAAGTGTGAAGACGGGATACAGGGTCTATTAGGAGAAAAGCAACAGTTAAACAAGACGCACTAAGGGAAATGTTAGTGTCCTGCCAGATAAGCAGCCCAAGTTGAAGGCTTGGAGGCGGGGGAGGGCGGTCGGAAACAAGACGAGAAAAAAGCCAACTCTCCCAACACGGAGCGCAGGACGGAGGGTGAACGGACGGACGCGGCTCCAGCTCCCGGGGCTGGCGGGGCCTAGCCCGGAGAGTCGGGCATCTGGATCAGACCCGGGCCCCCTCCCCCACGGCCCAAGGGCGCACCTCGCGGCCCCCTCCCCCACCGCCCCGCTCGCCGCGGTCCGCGCCCGCGGCCCCGGCACTCACCAGGCAGAAGAGGTTACAGTGACAATCTTCCAGGCTGGCCCCGTTCGGCACGAAGGAGGAACTCATCGTCCCTCACAGCAGCCGCCGCCGGCGCCACAACCCACCATCCGCCATTACCGCCGCCTCCGACCAGAGAGAGAAACACAGACACTGGGGAGGGCGGGGGGGTGCTGGTTCGAGGGACAGTGTAAGAGGAGGCCGCCGGGCCGCCCGTCCTCCCCACCCACCCCCCCGCCGCCGCGAGCAGCCCCCGCCGCCCAGCCGGCACCCAGCCGCCCGGGACCGCGGGCCGGAGGCGGGAGGACAGGGCAGCGCTCGTCCCGCTGGCCGGACTGCGGCCGCCGCGGAGCCCGCGGACGTTCGTCCCTCTCTGGGGGACAGAGGATGTGTGCCCCTTCACAAGAAAAAATAATAAATTACACAATAAATAATCAAAATCGAGTCCGAGAGGGGAAGCGCCCAAGCCCTGGAGGGTTCTCCCGGGCGGGGAGGTGCCCACAGAGGGGCGGGAAGGGCGAGAACCGGAGAGAAGCCCAGGCCCCCGGCCCGGCAGCGGCGATGTCCTTAAGCCTAGTCTCCTCAGTGGCGGAGGTGGTGGCGGTGTCTGCGGGCTCGGACCATTCTCTGACTGTGTCTTCGTGTAGTCCCTGGGCCAAGCTTGGCCTAACGTCTGCTCTCCTGCGGCCTCACCGCCGGGACGCCGTAGTCTCCCCCATTTTGTGGGCCCAGCGGGCGGTGTTTTTCCCCCTTTAATCCGAATTCACGGGTTTTCCCTACGCTTTAATGGCGGCCACAGGGACCAGCTCGCCCTCTCTGCTCGCCCATTGGCCGCCTTGAGGTCACGTGGGCCCAGGCTCCGTGGGGAGGGGGAGAGAGAAGGGAGTGAGGGAGGACCGGGAAGCTTTCGGCGGAGGCGGTGAACCCCGGGGACTGGGCAGCCAGCTGGTGTCTACTAACATAGCGCCATCTGCTGGGTGCCCCGGCCAGTGTAAGATGACCCTTGGCACTGGCCCTATGTTTCTCCTTTCTGGGGAATTGACAGTTCAAGAGGGTTCACATCTGAAATCTGAGAAGTACGTGGAAAGCAATTTGAATTCTTTGGAAGAGACAGTGTTGCAAAAATTCCAAAGCATTCTCATTTATTTCACGCGGTCGCTGGGATGCAGAGCAAATCCCTGGGCTTGGGAGTCAGATGATCTGAGCTAGGGCTCAGCCACTTAAAAGTTGTTATTAAGAAAGAAACATAAAAGAAACAATATAGCCTTGTGTTTAAAAGCCTGGGAGTTAGAGCCATATTCACTGGGTTCGAGCTTTGAACGAGTCACTTCTCCTCTTTGTGTCTCAATGTCCTCACCTGTAAAATGGGGAAAACATAACCCCTACTTCACAGGATTATTGTGATAATTGAATTACTACAAATAAAACATGGTAGCCCAGTGCCTGGCGCAGATAAGCATTGTTAATAGTGATCTATTATTGTTGTCATCATTACCTAATGTGGTTATTAGGAGGCATGTAAGGGAACCAGTGTACTGAAAGTGCCCACTAGAGTGTAATCTCCGTGGGAACTAGGACTTTCTTTTGTTTACTGCTCTATCTGTACAGCCAACAAAAGGTTCCTAGCACAGAGTAGGTGCCTGATATTTGTAAATTTGCAAATGAATGAATGGCAAGAAGCAGGAACCAAATAAAATGTTAGTTTCCTTCCCCAGGAAACACTCTCAGTTCTTGCCTGGATTATATTTCAATATAGGAGTTCCAAGATTTTTCCTGAGAGTTTTAGAGAGGAAAGAAGAAGAAGGGGGAGGGAGGGTACTGCGGTGGGGAGAAGGGAGGAAAGGGCAAAGGTGATTCAAATGTTAGAAACATCCGTGAGTTAGGATTTACCATAATTTTAAGACATAATTGCCTCTGTAAAATGAATGGTGGACCTTTCCATGTCACTTCCTCAGCCACAGAATGAAAAGCATTTCTCATCCATTCATTCATTCATCTCTGTGGTTAAGAACCCAGATCTTGAGCCCAAAAGCCTGTAGAAAAAGTTCTACTACTTACTAGTTGATCTTGAGTCAAATTTGGCTGTAGATCAAATTAGTTTCTCTTACTCTCAGTTTTCTCATTGTAAAATGGGGATAGTAGAAGTACTTTTCTCCTAAAGTGTCCAGTGAATGAAACAGTGTAGGTATAGGGCTTGCTACAGTCCTTACTAAATGTTAGCTATTAATATACTTTTAAAAATCATTATTAAGCACCTGTGTGCCCAGCTGAGTGTGTTGCTAGTCTGTGCCGGGCCTTGATACAGATATGGATAAGATACCTGCCTGTCCCTCGACATTCCTGAAGAGAGGCAATGAAGGAACCGTTTCCCACAGAGTAAGATAAAATGCACTGGAGTTCATTGCTTGAATAAGGTATGTATCAACTATGGCGCAATGAGAGCTCTGGAGAAGGAGCACCAAAGTCGGAGAAGGCGTCTCAAAGCAGGTAGCATTTGAAATCAGATTTAAAGGATAAAATGAATTCTTATAAAGCCTTTTGAAGCAGTTAAATCTTATTAAACCCAATTCAGATCTAAAGGCCACATATCAAAGTCAATTATACAACCAGGACTAATTCAATCCAGGAGCTCAAATCAACTAAGGTCCACATCCTTTCTGAGGGCCAGCACACGGAGACAGCAATCCCCAGATCCAATGAGATAAGAGCCTCTGCTCATCTCTTTCCCTGAGAAAATTCTCAGACCTTTGTTCTCACTGCTTTTGTCACTCTGAAATGTTCTCCCCCACCACTTATTTTATCCAAAACATAGCCATCCTCTTTAGAGGTCTCAATCTCCATTGCCCTCCTCCACCCCAACTTCAGTGCCTTCTTCAGGACTCCAAGGGCAGGTAGAATCTGCCTGAAACTTACCAGATGCAAAGTAACATTTGACTGATCTTTCATTTTAATGTCAATCTTCTCAAAAGAAGGGGGAGATAGGAGACAAGAATGGAAGAAGATCCAGAGGAAAAGCCTGAGAGAGGGTCACCGAAAGGAACAGGACAGAGAGAGACAGAGTGGGGGGGTGAAAAAGCAGGAGAGATTGAGAGCATGGAGAAGCGAAGTTAGAGAGAGGGACACCAGCTGTGCAGGGAACAGAAACATCATGGGGAGAAGAGAGTGATATCAGCACAGAGAACATGTCAGTAACCACCTACATTGTCTTACAATGACATTTTGTATGATTTAAAGAGTAACGTAAATAAAGACAGTATATGCACATTGTCAAAAGTTAGGAAGATAAAGAAATGTGTAAAGATAAAAAATTAAAAAATGTACATTACCAAAAAAATACCCATAACATCACCACCTTTTAATATTTTCATGTATTTCCTTCCAGACTTTTCCATACATACCCTAATGGCTGAAGCGGTACTATATATACACTTTACTGCACATGTGTACTGACTATCTAGTGTGTGTTAGGTCACGTGTATGGACAAGGCATAGGACATACAGGAAGCTCATAAGCTTGCTGGATATAGCACTTGGATGGTTGGACCGCCTGGGGTCAAATGCCACACCACACCTGCCAACTCCCTCGCTTCCATTTACTCATTTGTAAAATGTATATGTAACAACAGCACCTAAATGTTAGAGTTGTTGTGACAATTAAAACAGATAACCCGAGTGAAATAGAGTAGCTAATCAAGAATGTTAAAGTGAATCTTAGATGTTGCCTTGGGTCGATAATCACCCATTGTCCCCAACTCTTTGAAATACGGATCTGCTCAGTCATCTGTGCCTGTTCTTTAACTCCTTCAGTGTTTAAGGACTCCATTCAGAATGGGGCAGTGGAGGCACCTACCTTCCAAGAAGGGCCACCGAGCTACGTCACCTGAGACAGAGACGGTGCAGGAAAGAGCAATGTCTGACCTTGTGACTAGTGCTCCCTGCCCGATTCTGAAAAATCCCCGAATCGAGAGCAGCACTTTCCAGTAGAAATACGAGACCTAAATAAATCAATAAAAGTTTTTTGGCAGCCACATTAAAAAAAGATTTAAAAAATAGGTGAAATTAATTTTAATTATATATTTATTCCAACATAACAGAAATATTATCATTCACATGTAGACAATATAAAAATTATTAGGATAGTTTGCTTTTTTTTAACCAAAACTTTAAAATCCATGTGTATTTTCACTTACAGAACATTTCAGGTACCTAACAGCCACACGTGGCTAGTGGCAATTGTGTTGGATATTACAAGTCCAAGTCAAACGCTGAAGGATAAGAACCAATTAAGCTGTGAAGTGAGTGGTCTTGAGCCTGGGGACAACATTGATTTTCTTAAGGTCACATTAATGGTTTGATGTTGTCTTAATTCAATAGAAAAAAATGGCTGAGGAGTTGCAAGTCATTTTATTTAGTGAATGCACAAACACTACTTTGTTGAATATAGACATAAACAGACAAAGTAAATAAGCAAGTTGGGACAAATAAGAAAACATTTCAGCTCTAAGCATCATATATCCTGAATTGACTTGAAAGATGCCCTGACTTGCCATTTTTCTTAGTAGTATAGAATCTACTCTCAACCTCACATTTATTTCTCAATAAGTATTTTATTATTTAATTTGAAGTCAATTTTCCCATAATTTCCTCATTTTGAAATTTGGTTTGTAAACCTTAAGCAAATCAGATGTCCCCCTCCCCCTAATTTTATGTTCCTTGACTACTCTGGATCTGTTTTTTTCAAACATAATGGAGATATTAGGTTAAATAACTGCTATGATTTAATAGCTACTATGTAACCTTTAATATATGTGAGGCACTATGCTAAGTATTTTGCATTATCTTCATTGCCCCAGACTTCAGCGGTAAATATTGTTACTATATTACCCCAATTTCCAGATTGGGATGCTGAAGTTGGGATGCAACTTGCTCACGGCCAAAGAGGTCTGTGAAGCAAATAAGAGACCCTAATCTATCATGGAGGGCTCAATAGAAACTTCCTGGAGGGAGAGGTGAAAGTATATCTTGAGGAATGAGTTGGGTTGAGCTTGAAAAGATTCAGATGAGAGGGTAGGGAGAAGGCAGAAGGAAGGGAGAGGACGGAAAAGCTTGGTGATAGTAAGAAAAGATTTGGCTGAAGAAGTAATCCCAAGGACAAATCATGAAGAGTTTGGATTTCATCCAGAAGAGAATGAACAACCATCGAAAAACTTTAAACATGAGCATGCCGAGCTCAGATTTGTTTTTAGAAACAAGATGCCAGGAGACTTGTTGGGGGCATTGTGGTAATCCAGGCAGGAAGTGAAGAGGCCTGAACTAATTAAGCAAAGCTGATCTAAAAACCTCTTTCTGTTTTGAATTTATTCCATCAAGCATCAGCAAGGAAGATTAGGGATGTAGAGGAAATCACTTTTGCAAAATGCTGAGCATTGCTTTCTTACTGAGCAGAGGACTGTTTCTTTCAGAGCAACCAAAGGTGACAGAGGAGACAACTGCAGGTCTCTGAACCTACTCCTCCTGCTAAAAAGTTCCCGGTAGGACTTTGGTCTCACAGGATAATCATCCCTGTGCACAAACCAGTTTGCAATTTTATTGTTCTCTTCCTCCAGGAAAATATTCAAAGGAGTTCAAAAGATGTGACCAGCCAAGAAAAATAGGAAGATTATTCTAGAATCTCTTGGTTCTACCATGAGTATATAAAGGATTTAATAGTAATATAGATGAAGGTAACAGAGTTTTATATCATTTGTACCACCGGCTTTGACATTCATTCATTCATTGAATACCTACTGACACTTACTATGAACAAGACTCTGTGCTAGGTGCTACAATGATGAGGCAATGCCCAACAGTGAATCAGAAATAGATCTGACCCTCAAGAAGCTATTAGCTCTTATACCAAGAAGACATGCACGAAATAGCTATAAGTTATGTTGAAATGTCTAAAATGTAGATCAAATGCTGTGGAACTAAAAGAAGATGGGGCTATCCCGGGTAATGAGAAAAAAGACTGGTGGAGAAAAACTTCACATTTAAAGTGTATGATAATTGATGTATAAGATTTGGACTTGCAGAGATTGAGGGGAGAGCAATTTCAGGTCACTATTTCCCAAAGTGGAGTTTGAGGACAAGATTCTGAAGAATGTTACTGGGAATTCCACATGTAAAAAGGGTTCTTGGTTGTACTGGTAATTTGCCTATTTGTTCTTAGATTAATTTCCTTCCCTCCCCCTGCCCTACTCTGTATTGAAAGAGGTTGTTCCTTTCAAATGATATTTCTCAGGCTCTCTTATGGTTTGGTTTGGCCAAAGGAGGCAAGAGTAGCAGATGAGGGACCATGGAGGTCTTTCCTTCTCCCTGCGCTTGAGGCAGTTTCTCCAATAGTGGCCGACCGTTCCTTGTGGCTCCCACCGTAGTGGGACAGCCTGTCTCTGCTGGGCAGTCCCAGCTCTTGGGCTGGTGTATTTGTTATCTATTGCTGCATAATAAATTACCTTGAAACTTCACAGCTTAAAACAACAAAAATTTTATTATCTCACACTGTTCCCGAGGTTTAGTAATCTGAAAGTGACTTAGCCAGGTGTTTCTGGCTCAGGGTCTCTCATGAGGTTGCAGTCAAGATGTTGACTGGAGCTGCAGTCATCTCAAGGCCAGAGTAGAGCTGAAGAATTCAAGTCCAAGTTCACTCACATAGTTGTTGGCAGAATACAGTTCCTAGCTGGCTATTGGTCTGAGGCTTAAGGCATTGTATGCCTTCTCCTTACAGGTGCATTCAACGTTGCTACTTGCTTCTCCAACAGAGTTATCCAAGAGAGAGATAGATAGAGATAGAGATAGACAGATAGCTAGAGATAGAGATAGAGAAACAGAGATAGGAGAATGGAAGCTGCACTCATTTAAATAACCAAATCTCACAAGTCACTTCTGTCACATGCTGTTGGTCATAGAGACCAACCGTGACACAGAATGGGGGGGGGGGGGCCTACACAAGGGTATGAATACCAGGAGACAAGGACAATTGAGGCTCTCTTGGAGGCCAGCTACCACAGTCCACCTTCTGGTCCCCAATAATTCGTGTCCCTCCCATACGCAAAATATACTCACTTCCTCCCAAAGTCACCAAAAGTCTCATTTTATTACAGCATCTGCTTAAAGTCCCACATCTCATCATCTAAATCAGGCCCAGGTGCAGTTGAGGCAACAGTACTCTGATGCACAACCTTAAATCTTCCTGAGGCAATAAAAGATTTTATAGTCACACCTTGACTTCATCTTTGGACAATGTTTTCCTGGCAGTGCCCTGGATTTGATCTTTGCTCAGAAGCTATGTCCTAATTTTAGCATTGCATGCCATTTGGAGAGGCCGAGAATTTTCAAACCCATTAACGGTCTCTTTTTTGTTACACAGTTCTGCCTTTTGTTTCCCTCTCTCCGCTCAGGTTTTACTATAAGTAGGATCACCCCGTTTTTTAGACACGTTTTCTACCTTTCAGTTTCTGCAGGCAACCCTGTTGCTGAACTTTCTGCTACTGTATAATAAGGATCCTCTTTCGTCCAGTTTTCAGTAACATTACCTCGTTTTCTTGCAGAACCTTCACCTGCAGCCACATGAAAGGTCAAAATGCTTCTATTAACTGATTCCTCCATGTGCTTGAGACTTTCACTAACACTCTCCCCAAAGCCCACTATCCGTTTTAGGAATTTTGTTATAGCAGAATCCCACTTCCAGGTACCAACGCCTATATTAGTCATCTATTTCTGTGGAGTACATTATTCTGAAATGTACTGGTTTACAACAACAAATATTTAGTATCTCACACAGTTTCTGAGGATCAGGAATCCAAGACCTGGCTTACCGAGATTCTGGTTCAAGGTTTCTCATGAGGTTGCAGTCAAGATGTCAGCCAGGGCTGCAGTTATCTCAAGGCTTAACTGGGGCTGGAGAATCTGCCAAAAAAAAATCTGTTACTGCATCTGGACAACGCTGCCACCTTTAATCATAGAACCCTAGGGGTTGTATCTCTGTCCTGTTGCTCATTTGTAATAGGCTGTCCCACCATCCTCCTAGGTACCCTGTCAATTCCTCTAAAATTTTAAAACTAGTTTCTCATATTAGATTCCCTGTAGTGAACTCCCCAGCATAGGTGTTGTTTTCTGTTCTGGATTCTGACTCATGGAAGTCTTCTGTTGGAAAAAAAAATTAGTTGAACAGATTTCTTTACTGTAGGACTTCACAGAGCTTTTAGTACACTACTATGCATTGTAAATCTCCCTGAGGAATCTACAGCATGCAGCATTCCCAAAACTCTTTTTTTTAAAAATCACAGACCTGTTTTTTTTTTAAATTGAACCCTTTACCATTATATAATGACCTCCTTTGTCTCTTATTACAGTATTTTTTTTTTTACCTAAAGTCCATTTTGTCTGATGTAAATGTAGACTACCCCTGCTTTCTTTTCTTTGTTTTCCAATTGCATGGAATATATATTTCCATCTCTTCAATTTGAACCTTTGTGTGTCCTTGAAGGTGGTGTAAATGTCTTGGAGGCAGTGTATAGTTGGGTATTATTATTATTTCAATGCAGCCAGCCACGTTATGCCTTTTGAATGGAGAATGTAATCCATTTACATTTAAAGTAATGTTTTGTTTTCACATGCACCTAACGGCAAGGTTGCCCAAACCATCCATGAGAAACTACGAGTGTGTGAAGGAAAGCAGTAGAAAATAAGGTAAAAAGAGGGTAGAGGCTGAATCATGTGGGCCCTCCCCTGTATTATTGGGCAAGGTGTTTGAACTTGATCCTGTAGGCACTGGGGAGTCATTGAAGATTGCCTCCTGCTGGATGAAAAGTCAGAATTTTTGAGCTAAACTGTTTAATCATAGTAACATGCATTTTAATTAATAAAAGGACTTATATTCTTCTCATAAGAACAACCTCAACTTTTATATAGTCCTTCTCTATGAGTCTATTCCAAAGATAAACTACTGCTGTTTCCCTCAGTGATTTGCCAAACAGAGGTAGTGGGGTGCATAAGCTTTGGAATTAAAGATTTGTATCCTGAATTTGCTAGCTGTGTGACCTTGGGCAAGTTACCTAACTTCTCCAAGCCTCTGTTTACTAATCTGTAAAATGGAGGGTAATAATACCAAACTGCCATGAGAAATAAATGCTATAATGTACTTATAGTGCTTGGCACAATGACTGTTAGAGCAAGGGCTCTGTAAATGATAGTAATTATTAATAATTTGAGCAAGCAATGTACCCATGAGAAGTTCACCTTCCATTCTTCAGTTCTCTTCTACTCCTAGTTCTATGCAGCATCCGTGATTAGTGATCTCCAAATGCTGAAGTAAAGAAACTACAAAATAACAATGATTAAAGACCTCAATTTTATTTGTTTTATTTCTTAGACAGAGAGGAAGGGAGAGAGAAACAATGTGTGGTTGCCTCTCATATACCCCCGACTGGGGACCTGGCCTGCAACCCAGGCATGTGCCCTGACTGGGAATTGAACCAGCGACCCTTTGGTTCACAGGCCAGCGCTCAATCCATTGACACACCAGTCAGGGCTAAAGACCTCAATTTATGGGTGTGCTACCCTTTACTTTTATGTTTTCTCCAGATGCAAAGCAGTCCAGTTAATACGCAATTCAAATGTGAACTAGAAATATTTTTTTAATCTGCTTCCCCCTCATAATAATGACTTTCAAAAAATACAAGAAAATGCAACACCACAAAATGATAGTTAGATTATCAGACTGAGCTTAGTTTTCCCGACTTTGGAAAATAAAATGCCATGCATCTTGAGACATTTTGAGAAGTACTGAATGAACTTTGGAGGTATTCACCTTTGTAACACTCTTTCCCTATTTTCCAGATGGAAGGAGAGGGCTAATACTTTCAAAAGCCTTTTTGTATATTCAAATCAGAATAGCCATGATCAAAGAGATGAATTACAAAGAATAATCAGAATGTACAAATTTTGAATCAGTAGTAAGAGGATTTGACAGTTTTTGATGCAAAACTATTTCATACTTTGTATATTTTTCTACCTTAAGAATAACACTTCAGAAACACACAGAATGGTTGGTCCACTTTTAGAAAAGAAAACATGAGTAAACAGATTAAGAATATATGACTTTTTAAACATAATTTACAAAGCAGCTGCAGTTAACACAAAGCATTAGTGTTGGCTTGTTTTCTTTCTTTGTGCAACTCAAAATGATGATTCTTAAAAGACCATAGACTATGTGACAGAATGCCATGTAGCTACGGAAAATGACAAGAACCTGGCTTATGTCCATGGAAATGTGCATAAACAGAAACGTAAGCAGAAAAGAAGAGACACAGAATAGCGTGTGTACTCAGACTAAACTACGTAAAAACAGCTGTGCTTCTTTAATGTCACGCAGGGGAAAGAGCACCGGGAGTCAGAGGAGCTGAGCTCTGGGTGTGGCAGAGCCTTCACTGGGTTGGGTGTCAGACACCTGCTTGCTCTCAGTTTCCTCCGTTGTGAGGTGGAGTAAACTAGGCAGTAGTAGTGAGGGCTTGAACGTGGGAGGGGACAGTCACTTGCTCATTTATTTGTTATTTATGGGCCCTCACTGTGTTAAGTGCAGGGAGGAAAGGATACTGTGAGTACACGCAACCATTCCCTATCCCCTTTCCCAATTTCGTTTTCTTCATAGAACTTACCATTACCTGACATTTGTTTATCTTTATTTATTTATCTTCGTATTCTGCCTCACCCTCTGGAATATAAGTTCCATGAGGGCAGAAAGTACCATGTACACAACTACTCAATCAGTACTCGCTGAATGAAAGAATAAATGAAAATCATATTGAATCTCATACACAGAGTCAAACATCTTTTCTGATACATTTTTATGGCTTTGTAGCTTCAGGCTAATTTAACACCAAAAGCCTTTATAGACCCTCCTGCTGTGCTCACGAGAAAATTAACTTAAGAAATTATTCCTATGACTGCCATCCTTTCAGCCTACTACCAAGGTATTTCCCCACACATTTTGCTCCCCTTCTGTTCAGAAATCCTTGTCTCTGATACAAATCAAGCTAGAAGAGAGAGATGATTATTTGTGCTTTACTCTTAGCTCTCCTTTCTGAATTACCTATATCTAGATATTTGTTTGTTAATCTAATACAATGATTCAATACTTATTCTCTCTTTCCCTACAGCTTCAGTTCACAAACTGGGTTTGAAGGTGAATGATACCAAGCACCTTCTCTGCCAGGCCTGTTGGGAGAAGGGGCAGAGGGAGAAGGGCCAGAGGGCCAGGGCAGAGAGCTCACGGGACAACACTGAGCTTTAGAACAGCTCGACTTGGCCATGGAGCTCTAATGCCCCTCTCTTTGAGCAGTGCTTGAATCTGTTTTCTTCTCCTTTTTAAAAAAATTTTATTGCCCGGCTGGTGTAACTCAGTGGATTGAGCGCGGGCTGGGAACCAGAGGGTGCTGGTTTGATTCCCAGTCGGGGCACATGCCTGGGTTGTGGGCCAGGTCCCCTATGAGGGCCATGTGAGAGGCAACCGTACATTGCTCTTTCTCCCTCCCTTCTCCTCTCTCTGAAAATAAATACATAAAATCTTAAAAAAAAAAAAAACTTAAAAAAATATTTTATTCATTTACTTTTAGAGAGAGGGGAAAGGAGGGAGAAAGAGAGGGGGAGAAACATAGATTGGTCACTTCGTACATGTCCCAACCAGAACCAAACCTGCAACCCAGGCTTGTGCCCTGACGGGGAATGGAACCAGTGACCTTTTGCTTTGCAGGACAACACCCAACCAACTGAGCCACACCAGTCAGAACTTGACTCTGTTTTCTTTAAAAATAATAGCATTTCAGAATCACTTGTATAAAACCTGTTTAGAACCACTAGCAAGAAAAATAACAGCATTTCACATTTGTCAAGCACTTAAAAGTTTACAAAATGCTTTTGACCCCCATGATCTCACTTAAATCTTATTTAATCTCTTTATTCTCAGATTACGGCTTTTTTTCCCCTACGAGAACCAAGGGGAAAACTAGAGTAACCGATGTGGGAAAAGAAAGTTTATAAACAGTGAATTATAAACTGACTAGATGCTAACACCGTAATCATGATGAGACCAAAGCTGTTTTGAATGGCTCGGGTTGTCCACTCTGGATAGAGTTGACTTATTACCTTCCAAGGGCTTCCGCCACCCCGTTGTCTTCTGCTCTCTGGATCATCCATAACTAGTTGTGGTGGAAGGTTTTTACTACTCCAAAGGGAATGTAGGTCCCACTTGTGTCTCAGGATAGTTGTTACCTGACTCTGTCTTCCTTGCAAGCTGACAGCTGGCAGCTCCTCATCACAGTCCCCTCCGTCCAGGTAATCTCTCTGTTGGCTTGGCTAAGAAATAAGAAATAAGTGACTTTTCCTTTTGTTCTAATATCACTCCTCCAAATTCTTACTCCTATTCACCTGACCTCAGACTATTTCTATTTTTTCTTCTTGTCGTTGCTGGGTTTTTTTTTGATACTTCCTGCAATTGCACTTGTTGATTCTCTTTTCAACTTCTGAATGTGGGCAGCTGATAATCTGTTCTGTCTCCATTATCTCAAGTTAACAATGCTACCCAATTTCTAAGATATTAATCACTCAGGTGCCCAAAGTCATGTCATTCCATTTTTTTATCAAGGCCAGTCCAAGACCTTAGGGCCTCTGATAATAATAAAATAATAACAATTGCCATTATTGAGTATTCACTACCATGTAAATTCCCGATTTACTAACATGTAGTACTAAATTTATTAACTAATTAAATACTAAATATACTAACATGTAGTACCAGCCAATTGAGCAGGTGGATCAACAGAGGCTTTATTTGCATGATTATAAATTAAGCCACATACAAAAGACCATTACTGGGTATGTTGGGGTATATGACTAGCTCTATACTCTAAGATCCCCAGGCTCTCAGGAAACACTTTATAGAGATTGCACTATATGTAGAAAACACTTACCCTGAGTGGGGAGAGAGGTAAATCCTGGCATGCATTTACTAAGTCTAGAGATCGCAAATAAAACTCAATAGTAACATTTCTTATGGAAGTTGGTTACTTTGGTAGCCTCCAATCAACCACTCCTCCAGACAGTTTACATCCTTTTGTAGTCCCTCCCCTTGAATCATGGCTGGGCTTATGACTTGTTTTAAGGAACGGAATATGACAGAAGCAACACTGTGTCTTTTCTAGGCCTAAGCCTTAAGAATGTTTGACAGCTTCCACTTTGATGCTTTTAGGAGGCCTGATCCACCATTTGTAAGTCCAGATGGAGAAGAAAAAGCCCTACGACTACACAGTGAGAAAGCAGGATCTTGCCTGGCCAGCATCCCAGCTGAGTCTGGCCTTCCAGACATCCCCGGCAAGGTGTCATTCACAGGAGTGCAGCCATCCTGGAGATTCCAGCCCCAGCTGCCATCTGACTACAGCCATGTGAAAAACCCAAACGAGATCAGCAAAACTGGCCAGCAGAGCACCAACTAGTCAACCCACACACTCACGAGGAATTTTTTAAAAACTCGAAACCTTGTTTTAAACCACCCAATTTTGGAACGGTTTATTAAGCAGTAACAGATAACCAAAACACTACTAACGTCAATAAGGTAAAAGGTTGTGGTTGGTTTGAAGTACCACTAGGTGATATTAGTTCAAGAGGATTAAGAATACCAGAATCTTACCTTAAACCACAGCCGTACCCCTGCTTCAAGGTCTAGAGGGAGAAATATACACAGGAGACAGTGGCAAAGAAAAGCAAATAACACCTGAATTTTGCCTAGGCTTGCAATCTCTGATAAGGTGGTCTGAAGTCACATGCCGGAGAGCTGGAGGCTTACAGGGCCTTTTCCAGGGGTAAAACTTAAAATATTTCACCACCATGACTCTGCCCAGTCATAACGGACACTGACTGAACCAGGCTGCACCTTCACAGTGTAAGTACAACCTGGCTGTCCCCTCTCTCTAAGCCTGAGAGCTCACCTGGGTTGGAGTGCCACTCAGTCCCACGGGGATAAAAAGAACTCAGAAGGATCCATACCCATGTGCACGATCCAAACACATCGTGTGTGCTCCTGACTGCTAGGAGAATTGGCCTGGTCAGTGTCTAGGAATCTAACCAACCAGATGAGCCATTTTTCTCATGGATGGTGGGAAAAACACGAAGGGTGATAAGGAAGAAACTGAATGTGTCCCCTTCCCTAGACCGTTTACATATATGATCTCCTTTAATCCTCACACAAACTCTGAAAAGTAGAAATTTTTCTTTCCGTATTGCCCATGAGAAAATTAAATATTAGAGAGGTTGAGAAACTTGTTCGAGGTCACACACTTAGCAACTATTAGGCGTTACAGGGGTGTGCTGGGAGAGGTCAATAAGGAGAGCTGATTTTTGAGTGTGGCACACTGTGAAGTCACTCAGATTGTCATCTCAGTTGTTTTTTGTTCAAGTAAAAACAAAGTCAAATGAAAGTGCTGTACCGTTAGAGGCACCCAAGGAAACAGGGCCCAAAGTCACCCTTTTTTGTGGCTTGATTATGGAACAGGTGGGAGGAAGGCATCTCTCTCCAGTTCAGCAGAGAAGAGGCTGCACGCCAGCTGTGGTTGGTGATATGAGTCAGAAACTAGCCAGCCAGAAATGCATGTGCGACCTCCCTGCCCCCAAACGTCCTTGAGATCCACAGAAAGGACCTGCGGTTCCAATGATCTTGTGGAGGCTGCTACTGTCCATTCTGAACTGTCAGACCAGAGAGACCTGGAGAGATGTGTTACACAAACATTACATCTCTGACAGAACATTCTCTGTTTATTCCACCCCCGCATTCTCCATTCAAGTTCCCAGAAGTTTGCAATTATCCACGAAAGATGTTTCCAGACAAGACTTACTCAGCTTTGGTTTTTCAGTAGGATGTGATTAATTTTCTTTTGTTTTGATTTGTTTTTCATTTCTTTAAACTTGGGTGACCATTTTCATTCCACCCCAGGCTGGGGTATAAAGGCCAGTCATAACTCACACACCTGTTCCCATTCACTCTCCACCTGCTGCTTCTTTCTCTCTGCATCCCGGATTCTTGACCTTATATGCCACTTTGATATCTGCATCTCCTTCTTTCTGCATGTCAGCCGCACTTCTTTCTCCACTGACCTCCACTTTCTCCTTGAGGCTGTGCCGATTTTGACCTCTCGCCCAGTTTCCAGTTGTACTAACTCCTCTGGTTTGGTATCTTGACTTAGCTGAGAATCTTCATACTAAGCACCAGTCCTGCAGAATTCTACTGGCCAACTGCACTCGGTGGCAAGTATTGTTTAAACCTGGTGCCTTGGGAAAGAAAACCACCTGACAGAAACAATGGCACAGGAGAAAGACAGTTACTTTTAACCTTCACTCACTTGCTGGCACTGCCAGCCAAATTTCTACCTGCCCGCCTCTGTACCCTTTTCCTTCTGGCTCCAACAGATTTAGAAAGATAAAAAAAATACTTGGTTACAACAACTTCAGAAAACTGCTTGGCAGTATCTACTAAAACTGAACATATGCATATACTTTTACTGAACAATTCAACTCTTAGATACATGCCCAACAGAAATGCATGCATATGTTCACCAAAAGACATGTACCAGAATGTTCATAGCAGGAACATTCATAATAGCTAAGAACTGGAAGCAAGCCAAACGTCCAACAGCAGTACAACAGATAAAGGCTAGTATATTCATACAATATACTATGTAACATGGAAAAACACACTACTGCTATGCACAACAACACGATACTCTTACAAACACAATGTTGATCCCCCCGAAAGCCCCACACAAAAGAATACATAATATATATTCCATGTATATGAAATTCTAAAATAGGCAAAACTAATCAATGTTGTTAAAAGTCAGAATAGTGGTTACCATATGGGGAGTGGTAACCAGGTGGGGACATGAGAGGACTGGATACCATTAATGTTTTATTAATCTGGATATGGATTAAAGTAGTGCATTCACTTTGCAAAAATGCATCCAGCTGTACACTTGTGATTCATGTATTTTCCTACGGTATACGTGAGTAAAGTGGATAGAAAAATTTCCTTGCTTTCTCCTGAATATGTGGTTATATAGGACATTCAAGGTTAGTGGCTGGTTAAGTAGTTTTTCTTGTGTTCTTGTCATTTTGGAAAACCTAGCAATTCCTATTAGACTATAAAACCTATATAGTCCTCTCCTATAATGGAGATATCTCCCCCTAGCCCCCCATCATGGTACTTGGCAGGACATGATCAGCAGTATGGCACACAACCAACACAATACAGGTCTCCATCTTTCGGTTTCCAGGTGGAATGGCCCTCTGTGGGCCTAGCTCTGAGACAGATTCAGGGGGTGTTCTGGGATGAGTTAACCAGAATGGCAGGATGAGACAGCTTGCAGGCTGCAGAGCAGGGGCCACAGCAAATCTGAACACTATCAAGGGTTAAAGCTGGAATAGAGGACCAAGGAGATTATCTTAGTGAATTACCCAGTCCAGGAGAGTAGGCAGAGCAGCAGAGGCTAGGTGCAGGACAACAGGACGTAAATGGAGACCGTCAGGACAGAGCCAGTGGCTTTGGAGGAAAATGGGACATGGCAAGGACCAGCCACAAGCTTCCTGTGAAACCTGCACAGCTTGGTAGATTGGGAAAGAACTAGGGAAGGGCTGAGCTGTTTCAGAAAAAAAATTCTATACTCTTTCCACTACTCTACCTAGCCTCCTTCAGGGGCTCTCTGTTTTGGTGACATCTCCCACTCAACCTACTTTCAGACTCTTCTCTAAAGTCTAGGATTTTGGCTTCCGTGTTTTGGGCAACTCCCATTGTCTTAGGTGAGAAATTCCACACTTTAGCCAGCAACCTCCTGCCCCAACATCTGACTCTCCCAATCCCTCATGGGTCAGGCATACCCCTCTCTTTCAGGTACCATCACCCACTAGGGTGGGGATCCTGGATAGAAAGGGCAAGAGCAGCTGGAACCCCACAAGCCTATATCACCTTATAACTCAAGGTCACTTCTTTGTTACTGGAGCCACTACACCTTCTCTGATACTCTGTCCCTGCTTCAGTCTGTTCCCTTTCAGACTGTGCTATTGGTCTTGGCAAACCCATGCAAGTTGGCATGGGAATCTTATAATGAGGTACACCAGTGTCTGTCTTCCATGTTGGGAATTCCTCCAGGCTATAGTCCTTTATGTCCCCTTTGCTTCTAGTTTATTCATTGGCTCCCCTTGTTTTCCTACCCACATTGGTTCTCTGCCTTGGCACCACTCAACTTGGCCACCTTTGTCCCCATGTTATCCTATCAGGAGCAAGCAAAGTATTTCTTGCTGTTTATCTGGCTATTTGATATTTTCTTTCCTAAAATGTTGCCAACAGCAGCAATGAAGGATAGTGGAAGTCTGCATTCGAGAAACTGATAAAATGGGGTTGAATTTCTGGATCTTTCTATCACCTTAGACAACTTACTTGACCTTTCTAAACCTCAGTTTCCTCATCTGTAAAACAGTGATCTAGTCATGGAGAGTTGTTGGAAAGATTAAGTAATATTATATGAGGATAACATCTGGCTTATGTGAACTACCTAATACATGCTGGTTGTTATTGTTAGAAGATTTGTTATAAAAACAGTCATTATCCACCTTCCTAGTTACTGAATGATGTTAAGGAGTCCAGCTAATCTGAAAAAGAAAATGCAAAGGAAGCATAAACAAGTTCTGCAAATAAGCACATTGTGAGGTGCAGAAGAATGCAATTCAAGAGTATGAATTACACACCAAAATCACACTATGTACAAAAAACATACATATTAAAAGTCACAGTCCTAAAATATTGCCAATCTCAATAAATGGCTTTTGACTATGGAAGGACCTAAGTGAAGCTGGGTCCAAAGTGGTAAATGTTCAGTCTACCCCTACAGAATTCTGGAAAGAAATGTTATTCGTGGTGAATGTGGCAGCAGGCTGAGAGTACAAGAGAACAAGGCCGCAACAAGAATTGTAAGGGTTTGGGCAGCAATAAGACAAAGGCCAATTAATAAAAGAAATCAAGGGTGAGTAAATAAATATCAGAAGGCAGAACAAGATAGAATGACCAAAGTACATGCAAACAGTCTGCAGGGAAGAGAGCGGCCGATCGAACAGTTGGCCTCCGAGAGTCACAGGAAGTGTGGAAGAGGCAGAGTCGGAGGAAGAACAGGCAGTACCTAGACCCAACAGCCAAGGGCTCTCCATGCAGGAGGAACACACTCTCTCGGCCTCAGCAGCCATTACAGTTCCCTCCCCATAGTGAGGAGGCATCCTGAGTGAGCCTGGTCTTTAATCTTGCTGGCAGCAGTAACTGAATGGTTAGCAATGGGGGTGAAACTTAACAAGGTTCTCTGGAAAAGTATTTCAGGCCTGACTGTGCTGGCTTCTTGGATGCAGGTTTATCTGCATGTCATTGATGAAAAGAGACGACTTGATTGGAGCACGAATATGCTGAATAAATCCCCATGGGCCATCCTTTAGGTCCACAGCATTCCCGGTTAATAAAATGGCAGGATTAGCCATGTTCTCTTTCTGAGAAAAATATTTAATGTCTAGCAGCCTTCCTGGTTATACACCATGGCGGGAAAATGAAATGCCTTCTATCCTGGGAACATGTTTTCCTTTCAAATGAATAATGCCAAGTACATCTTTACAGGGCCCAAGAAAGTCAATCTTCAAGCCTCTGAAGAGAACTTTTGTCTGGCGCTGTATCAGGTTTTACATAGATGAACTCAGTTCCACAGAAAATTTGGAAGGCCATGGGGCAGAGTGGGAAATGCATGGGTTTTAGTGCCTGACAAATTAGGTCTTAATTCCAGCTTCACCACTTATCAGCTATGTGACTTTACACAAATTATTTAACCACTTTGAGTCTCCATTTGTCCAACTATAAAATGATAGAGATAATATCTACTGGAAAGAGTTATTGAGAAACAGTGACAAACTCACAGACAAAGAGAATAAACTGATGGTTGCCTGCTAGGAGAGGGGTTGGAAGACTAAGTAAAAAAAGTGAAGGAACTGAGAACCACAGATGGGTAGTACCAAAACAGTCATGGGATGGAAAGTACGGCATAGGAAATACAGTCGGAAATATTGGAATAACTATGTGTGGTGCCAGGCGGGTACTGGAAATATCAGGGGGACTACTTTGTAAAGTGCGATTGTCTGACCACTGTGCTATACACCTGAAGCTAATATAAAATAATTCTGAATGTCAAATGTAACTGGAAAATTTTTTAAATTAAAAAAAAAAAGAAAGAGAAAAAATAGGTACAAATAGCAGTTACAAAATAGTCATGGAGATGTAAAGTACAGCATAGGGAATATAGTCAATAATACTGTAATAACTATGTGTGATGTCAGAGGGGTACTAGACTTATCAGGGGGATCACTTAGCAAGTTAAATTAATATCTAAGAACTATGCTGTACACCTGAAACTAATATAATATTGAATGGCAACTGTAATGAATACTTTTTAATTTAAAAACTTTTTTAAAAGAGTTGTTATGGCCCTGGCTGGTGTAGCTCAGTGGATTGAGCGCGGGCTGGGAACCAGATGATCCCGGTTCGATTCCCAGTCAGGGCATATACCTGGGTTGCGGGCCGGGTCCCCTATGAGGGCCATGTGAGAGGCAACCATACATTGCTGTTTCTCTCCCTCTCTGTCTCCCTCCCTTCTCCTCTCTCTAAAAATAAAAATAAATAAAATCTTTAAAAAAAAAAAAGAGTTGTTATGAAGGTTAACTGAGACAAATGTATATATCTCACTATGCCTGACATAGTGAAGCTAGTGGCCCTCAATACATGATAATTCTCTTCCTTTTCTGCTGATATTTAATGTACAAAGCCCACCTTATTTCGAATTGCAAGATTCCCTCCATCTAGCAACCTACTTGGGCTTTTAGACATACTTGACTACTATCTTGATCCTAGATGTTCTTATAAGAACATAAAAGGATTTGTAACCACAGAGTGTAACTACAGAATAATTGCTCCCCCGAAAATGTCCATGTTCAAATCCCTGTAGCCTATGAATATGTTACCTTACTTGGAAAAAGGGAAGCTGGGATCAAGGTTAAGAACCTTGAAATGAGGAGACTATTCTAGATTATCTAGGTGGCCCCAACACAATCACATGAGTCCCTAAAAGCAGCGGACTTTTTCCAACTGAGGTCAATCAGAAGGAGATGTAATGTAAAGAGGACTGCATTTGTCATTGTTGGCTTTGGAGATGGAAGAAGGATACCACGAGCCAAGGAATGCAGGCATCCTGTCAAGGCTGGGAAAAGCTAGGAAAGAGAGTCTCCCCCAGAGCCTCAAGGAAGGGATAAAGATCTGCTGATAGTTTGAATTCAGCCTGGTAAGGCCGTTGTTGAGCTTCTAACCTACAGAGCTTTAAGATAATAACTTTGCATCATTTAAGCCACTACAGTAGCAATACAGGACCAATAGAGACAAGCACCAAAAAGGGCTCAAGGCCACAGGGGTAATTGACAGTATGAGTATCCAATTAACCATTGATGACTCATAATAATTAAGGAGTAATTATTGATGATGATATGATAAAAATGATCTTTATAACTCATCATTAGTTTTATTAGAAAATAGTACTTATTTTTCTTTTTAGTGTTCAATTTTAAAATGCAGGTACAGCCAAGCAAATTTGGTTGCCCTTGCTCTAGTGTGCTAAGAAAAATGTTTGAAAATATAAGGGGGAAAAGATACATATGGCAGTTCTAGACTGAGCTATGCGATGTCTCCACTCTGAATTCAAGCTTGTCGGGACATCTCCGTATGGGCTGGCCCCCATTCTGTTCATGGAAAGGAACGGTGTGTAGCATGGGAAGAATAGCAACTGGATTCCTTAAAACTCATGTAGTGTCCTCAGGCTCTCCAAAGCTGAGACTCGCATGAAGTAGCAATTCACTCAAGTTAGTAAGAAATGGTTTATTTTAAAGGTAGTTACTCATGGAAACGCAGAGAAGGATGAGCAATCAGGGTCAGGAAGAACAGGAATAGGAGGCTGGCTATGGATTCAAGGCAGTTCTAAGACTTCAGCCACAGATTTTGTGAATTTTCACTTGTGAGTGACTCAGCTACTCCTCCTATGTCTGCCATGCTCTCTCCACACACTCCTGCCTGACTGTCCTACCAGCTACTCTGCGTGTCTTTTCTGCATCACAGGTTCTGCTTACTCATAACTTGGCTTACTCCTCACTTGACTCAGTCGAACCTTTGACTCATTCATGTCCCCTGCTGACTTCCTCAACTTTATTCATGCATTTACTTATGAATCTCTTATGAATTTTTAAATTCATACATACATAGTACCTACTATGTACTTCCATGCAGTTTATTGTCTAGTTAGAGAGAGAAACAATCAGATAACTACACAAGTGCTTCAGGTGCGTTCTGATCACCTCAGTTTGTTTGTTCAAACCAGGCCTTGGGATCAGTCTCTGGACACTCCATGAACTGGCTACCTTCTGGAGCGCCAACAGTAGGCTGTCATGTTTGTTCCTCAACGACCTTCCCTCTCCCCCAATGTCCAGACAGAGCTGATTGGACTGATGGTTGGCATTTGACCAAGGACAATTAATACACTGGCTGGCAGTTTAACTCAAATTAATTTACTTCCCTGTGAAGGAAGAAATAACAGCATAACAGACCCTATATAGATTGACACATTCACCATAGGTGATAAACCTTCACTCTAGAGCAGTAATCTAAATGTGGGAGAGGGAGTTAGGGGGAGGGTGAAAGTGGGGAGCGGGGGTCAATTGTATGGTGATGGATAGTGACTAAACTTTTGGCAGTGACCACTTCGTAGTGTATACAGATGTCAAATTATGACGTACACCTGAAACTTACATAATAACAAAAACAATGTGGAAGGACTTCATTCATAGGGAACTTTCTCATTCATGAGCTGGAAGTGAGAGGACACCTGTCTCACTCAAGGACTCTGACTAGGGGGCAGGACACAGAGCAGGGGTGGTTTTGAACATAGCACAGGGCTGTGTTCGGCACTCAAATGATGACCAGAGTGAGGCCTGGTGAAATTCTGCCATTCCTTGCAGAGAGATATTATAGCCTTAGATAGGGGTCAATCGGTTATAGTTTCCATGAAGTTTGCTTCCCAGGGCTGGCTGGGAGAAAGTGGCAAGAGCAAGAGGATTCTCTGGACCAATCTTTGGTCTGGGGTTAAGAGCCATAGGTTTCAACATAGCACAGGCTCTTATGCCAGACTCAGGGTCACTGTGTTGACCTTAGGCCGTTCTCAATGAAGAATTTTAAACCAGCCATGGTATGCGGAGGCATCGTGGCACAGCTACAGCACATGACCTTGAGTTTTCCTGCCGCGTCCCACAACGAAAGACAGTCCTGCAACGCTGACTCTGGGCCGGGAATGCAGCTGGCATGGTCAATTGGCTGCGGGTACCGTGTTGTGTTACTGGTGTGGCTGGAAGGGAGGTAAGGCCCCAGGGCTGTTGGACAGCAACAGCATTCCCTAGGAGGCAGACTGACTACAGTGCTGGTAGTTCCTGGACTTTGTGTATTTTGGTTTTTGGAACAGGATGTTGGCACATTTGTTCAGTTGCCTGAAGGATAGGCTTTATTTTGAAATAAAAACACATCGAGAACTATGTTTTCTCTGAGGCCATCTGGTAGTATGTCCGAAACCTGACTTGGATAGAACTGTCTGGTGTTGGTCCAGAATTACTTGGGGTTATGGTGATTCGTGCGGGCCCCAGTCACAGTCCTAGGACACAGAAGCGAGAGTCCAGGAACTGTGGCTCTACCTGGAGCAGAGCACTGACGAACAAATTGGATGTGCTGGCGTTCCCTGTGAAAACCCACGGGCTGGGGAGGGACAGGCATGGAAAGTATCTGGAAGACTCCCCATTTTGCACTGCCCTTTAGAGGCCATCTGGTTCAGCTTTCTCATGTTACTGGTGTACATACTAAGGCCCAGAAAAGCCAAGTGACCTTGTCTACTTCAATTAGTGGTTAAAGCAAGAATGGGACCCCCTTTCAAGCAAGGTCTGGCCTGGAATGATCATGGTTGGGGCCAAAAAGCAGGCAATGAAATGTCTCTCATGTGAGCATCACGTTTACGTGCATGCTGAGAATGTGTGTGTTCAACGGTATCTTGGCACGTAGTGATGGTATCGGTAAAACTGTCCTACATCCTCTGTGCCAGCTGTTGAGTATATAATTTAATCATCAGGTAGGGCAAGCCAAAAACCTCAGTGGCCCCTGATTCTCCAAGCCACATCTAGTCCATCACCAAGTCGTCTTAATACCGCCTTCTATCCACTTCTCCTTTTTCTCCATAACCACTGTGGTCCGAGCTACCAACTTCTCTTGCCTGGACTTCTGAGACAGGTCTCTAATGGTTTACCCCTGTTTTTCTGACTCCAGTCTACTTTGCTCACAGCATCTAGTGATCTTACCCCTCCCCACTTTTGTATTAAGTAGGGGACTATTTTTTAGAGCAGTTTTAGGTTTACAAAAACCTGAGCACATAGTACAGAGTTCCCTTATGCCCCCTCTCTACTTTACTCCTGGCATCCCTATTCTAACATGCTGCATCAGTGCGGGACATCTGTGACAACTGTTGAACCGATGTTAATATATCACTATTACTAAAGCACACGTTCACATCAGCGTTCTCTGCTGGCGCTGTCGTACAGTTCTATGGGTTTGCACAAGGGCACACTGCCAGCTACCCACCATTATGGTGTCATGCAGAATGGTTTCACTGCCCTAGAAAAGCCCCTGGGCTCCACCTATTCATCCCTTGCTGACGGTCTTTTACAAACACAGATCTCACCCTGTCACTCCCCTCACTCAGCCTCACCTTGCTCCACTTTCTTTCTAGCTCTGTCTTCAACCATACAGCCCTTTCTGTTTCGTTTCCTCAAACCACACTCCATTCTGCCTCAGTGTTTTGCTCATGCTGTTTCTTCTGCCTGAAATGCCCCTTTCTAGCTCCCAGCCCCACCCCCCCAGGTCTTACCACGGTTTGTAATTATGTTACGTGTGTGATTACTGAATTTACCTCCTCCTTGACTGCGAGCTCCTCACTGGCAAAGCTGTGCCAATGAATCCACAGTACCTGGAGTACCTGAGGTGTGTAATAAGTATTTGTTGAATAATAATGATGAATAACTTAGTAACTGAATAGAAAGTTTCACCAGATTGTGTGGAGCTTGGGAAGAGCAGTGAAGGTCGGCAATGACTTCAGAGGATGCAAGGGGAAGCTGGCAGGAAACAAGTATGAAGGCTTACCCAATGGGCTGGGAACACCATCAGGTTATACCTGAAGAGAGACCTGGACGGGTAATTATGGTGGTAGAGAATTTATGTTTTCTAGGGTGGAACTGTTGTGATGACAATGTACAGGGTGTAGCGATCGGAGGACACTAAGGTGGACTGGAAGGGGAGATGATGAATTTGAAAGGTCAAGAAACTGAGAAGCTGAGCCATTGAGTGGGTGGTCCATGGAGTCAGCAAAATCCCCACAGGAGGAAGCATTTAATTTATGTGAGGGTATAAACAGATTGGTAGATGGCAGGAGAAAGGCAACTAGTTTAATGGCGTGGACCTCAGTGGGGCAGAGGTTTTTCATGCTAGAATAAAGGAGACATTGCTTAGGAGAGAGCGAAAGAATGCTGCTAGTACCTCCCTGTATGTGGGGCAGGGAGGAATAAATAGCTTCTACTTAAAAGGACTGCAGGGGAAGTGGTAACCTCAGGGGAAAGCCAGGTTTCAGTTCAGCACACAGTGGTGGGAGATTAGCTTGGTCTCTGGTTGCATGTAACAGAAATCAGCTCTAGCTCTCTGTGGCCAGCAGGGAGTGGACGGTTGGGGAGTATTCAAGGGTAGCTCGGGCGCATTAAACAAGGTAGTAGCCACAAGCCCACCATTATGGGAGAGGAGAGGTACTCTAATGGTCTCTGTGAGCTGGGAAGATACTCCAGAAAGTGTCTACTATAGACAGCTCTATAAAGAAGTCGAGGAAGTAGGGGAATTTGTTCACCAACAGATGGGTTCGTTCCATAGGACACAGAGAGAAACGTCTGGTAGGATAAAGCAAAGCAGAAGTACAAAGAACTATGGGAATTGGAGTGGGTTGTGGGTTCTAAATGGTGATGTCAGGAAGGTGGTACCTACAATAGTACCTATAGGAAGACCTAAAAGCACACAGTGGCAGTTGTCCCGTCTGTCCAGTGCCTGAACTCCTGTTCAATTCCAGATATCTTTCTGCTCCTACTGAGTCTGAATTGCTGACCTTCCCACCCCACGCCCTCCCTTTGCCCCAGAACATATCTTAGATCCTCACTGTGTCGACAAACCTTCAGCTGCCTCCCGTGGAAGCTGCATCCTGGATTCTTATCCCAGCACCAAGTGTGCGGGACTGATGCCAGCCCAGCCTGCATCCTGAGCCCTGTCGAGCTCCTTTACCTTCTAACTGACCACGTTATATTGTAAGTATCTTTCTATGTCCTCTCCTCTTCTGAGATTCTTCAGAACAGGGATCGGTTTTTGTTGTTTCTTTTCCTCCCCTCTAATGCTTAACACATTGCCCGTGCCCTGATTTGTCGGGTGAATGACCAAACGAATAACTGATTGACTAAATGGACTTCTTAGTTCCCTGTTCCTGTAGCCTAGAAATGCTGGACTCAGAGACATGGCCTCTCTGACAAGACTTTTCCATTCTTTCCACCCTTTTCTATGATTATCAATTTCCTGGCCTTTATTCCATACTTGCCAGACATGGACCATCTGCCAGGCTAGACATATGCAGCTCACAAAACACCCTGTCCTGATTTTTCCTGGCTTGCCTTCCCACACCTTTCCAGAATATGGGCCTGACACATACTGTTTTCTCCATTCCCTAAAATGACATTTCTTCAACACAGGTTGAGTCCTCATACCAAACACTTGGTTTAGGGCCTGAATCACCCGGCCCATGTTCCCCAGATTGATTCTTTTCCCACCCTCTCCATCTCTACCATTCTAGCAGAGGGGAAGCCCAGGGTAAGTGTACAGAATGGCAGAGCATTTACACAGCCATGATAATCACTGAATTTAGGACATGCGATTATTTCTGGAAGAGGAGGGACATGGGAGGAGACCATGGACGGCTATGGGTGCTTCAAGTATAGGTGATATTTCATTTTTGAAGATGAGTACCCCAACACTCATTATTCTCTATATCTTCTTGTAATTCTGAAGTGTTTCTATTTAAAAATTTAGAATGAGAGGTATTCAGCTTTTCCCTTAGTGGAATGCCTGCAGGCGGACCGGGGGACGGAGACAGCACTAGTGGACTCCCGAGGCTGGGGACATTACGTCAAAACAGTCAGCAGAGAGAGGGCAGCAGGGCCACGGGGGAGGGAGATTTCTGGGCTCAGAGCCATGTCTTAGATCACAAGGCTGGATGTCCACTTGACTGACTATGAAAACCTATGAATCTATTGTGTTTACTAGTGAAAAGCCTCAAAATAGGCAATTTCCAGCTTATAAATTTATTTCTTGGTCTGCTGTCTGAAACTGGGAACACGTTTTCCTACTGAAGCAATATTACGAATGGTGGTTCTGCCCAAAGGCCAAACCTCAAAAGATTATAGAACCCTAAAGTATCTAACACGTTGTACTACTAACACGAAAGACCCTGGCCACTATTTACAACAGCATTTCTGTGGGAAAGTGCATTTAGAGTTTTAATGCCACAACACATATTCCTCAGCCCTGTGAATCCCCTGGACTCTTGACCTTACTCCCACAGCAGCTGATTCTTATCAGAGTGACTCCATTTGTGGAGAAGGGCAGAATAGTTGCTTTCTGTTGCTACAGGATTCAAGGTGGAGTTCCAAGCAGTTCGTCTCCCCTGAGATGACCCCAACCCCCACCTGTGCCCTGGCCTGTGATCTAAGTTTAGCCTCCCAAGCACAATACAGAGCCCCTTCCTTGTACATGTTTTCCATGCCCTATCACAGACCAGCACTTAAACTCTGCCACCTTAGGGACCTCATTTGCATGTTTCTGGGACACTAGGGGAGACCTCATTTTGTAAGAGAAATGGTGTGGGAGACCTTGGGACTAATACAATCCTAAAACACTGGGAAGGGAGCTAAGCCTGGGACAGTCTTTGAAGAGGAGATAGCATGATCAAGAAGATAATTCACCCTGATCTGGGTCAGAACAAGACGAAAAATGTGCCTCAGGTCAGGACACTGGTGGCTGTAGCAGGGAGATGTGTTCCTGAGTGTGATACAGAGGAATGCACTCAAGGACTATCACCTGCAGAGCTCACTCGTAGAACTGAAAACCAAAAGATCCACATGGCATTTTGGGGGCCTAAGAGTCAAACTATCATTTCTCCACAGGCAAAATGTCTTGCTCGTTGACTATAAACATTGTAATCACAGGAAGCCTTCTCGTTACATCCAGAGTCCCAGCCACAGTGATGGAGGGCAATGACATGGGGTGATCCTAATGCCAGGGAGAAGTGGTGAGGACTCACACTTTGACCTTAGGAGGGCTGCAGAAGCCACTGAAGGAGAGCGGGGGTCTCTGAGACACGCAGCACTTGAGCAGTTCCGGACAGTTGGGGCTCAGAGCCCTAGCACCACACAAGACTTGTTTTGGCAACAGCACTCTAACTTGATGGGAGCATAAACCAAACTGCCTCGTTCTCCCATAGTCAAGAATCTAGGCAAACGGATTTCCCTGGGATGTGATTCTTACACAACGTGACCTAAACCCTGAAAACCTGGTTGGTACCCACTGTCCCAGCAGCTGTGCCCTCAGACTGTCAAGGACTTCCTCCCACCTGAACCTCTAGAGATGTCCTGCTTCCTGTCCTTCTCTAGGAAGATTCCCCAGCTCTCCCATTAGTTCCATCGGCTACCTGTTATCCTTCTAAAACATTTTTCTCCTCAAACTTTCCAGAGTGTGTTTCTGTTGTGTACACTTGAGAACTCTAAAGTAACTCAAAGCATACGTCAACTGAAGGCATGGTTACAGCATGTTACCCCCGCATACAGAAATGATCATTCATATCGCCGGGATGTAACAGGCTCTACTTTACCTGAGAAAGCAAAGGTGGGTGGGTAGAGGGAAGGTTAATATAAACATCACCCTGGGAACAGGTTACCAATTCCTAGCCCTGTGCTGTTATTTACCATGATGACATAATAAATATGATGGCTGTATTCCATTGTTACCACAGTTTTGCCTCATTTTTTTAAAGAAATAAATATATTTATTTATATTAATAGATTTTTAGTGCAATAGGCAAATTGCAATACCATTCCTTTTGTCATCATTTAAAAGGACTGAATTAAGATTCATTGTTAGATTAAAAATAACAACCAAGACAAATGTGTCTGCTTAATTAAACGAAAACAGTTGGCTAAATAAAGTGAGGTATGTTTCAGCTCAACCAGTTGGCACTTTCTATTATGTCCATGATGAGCAGGCTGGGCGGCAGGGCTCCTCTGAGAAAGCACAGGCTACCTTACCCATCGATGCCTGGTCCAACGAGGTCCCGTTCACCACCCCAGACAGTCCGCTGGACCTCAGCCACGGAGCAGCCTGGTCTCTCGGCTCGTGAAAGGATGTTTCACACCCCAGTGGAACACAGGTCTGTGTTTGAGGCAGCTTTCTCTGGTCTAGCTGGTCACTCTCCCGCCTGACAGGAGGCCACTGCATTTAAGTAAATTCACAATAAAAACACTATGATCCAAATTTAGAAGAATAGCGAACAAGCAATTAACAATAGATGAAATACAAATGGCTAAAAATATGAAAAATACATAGTTTTATGAGTATTATCAAAAATGTTAACATTTAGCCCTGGCTGGTGTAGCTCAGTGGATTGAGCGCGGGCTGAGAACCAGAGGGTCCCAGTTCGATTCCCAGTCGGGGCACATGCCTGGGTTGCGGGCCAGGTCCCCGTGAGGGCCTTGTGAGAGGCAACCGTACATTGCTGTTTCTCTCCCTCTCTGTCTCCCTCCCCTCCCCTTTCTCTAAAAATAAATAAAAATAAAATCTTTAAAAAAATGTTAACATTTACTTAAGTGAATATTCTACACTGCTGAGAATGTAGAGAGAAATGTAGATCTGGGCAAATTTTCTAGAAAATAATTTGATCTTATATATCAAGAGTCTTAAAACGTTAAGGCTCTCTGAACCAATACTGTATTTTCAGGAACAGTTTCTAAGGAAATAATCAGAAATGTGAACACAGTTTTATATACAAAAGATATTTATCATAGAATAATTTATAATAAAAAACCTAAATATTCAATAATAGTGAATGTGTAAACATAATTTATGGTACATCCATATGAAATTCATGGCTCTCATATGCAGCCAGTAAAAAGAATTTGTTTTGCCCTGGCTGGTGTGGCTCAGTGGATTGAGCGCCGGCCTGCAAACTGAAGGGTCGCTGGTTTGATTCCCAGTCAGGGTACATGCCTGGGTTGCAGGTTAGGCCCCCAGTTACGAGAGGCAACCAACTGATGTCTCTCTCCCTCTCGTTCTTCCTCCCTTCCCCTCTCTCAGGAAATAAATAAAATCTTAAACAAAATAAAATAAAAATAATTTGTTTCATAGAGATACTTGAGACATGATGGTAGGTGTAAAAGACAGAATACCAAAGAGATTATACTCAAAATCTATATATTTAACATAAGATTAAAAGACTAATTAAAATCATGAGAATACAAATCATTTTGTTTTATTCTTTATATATTTTTCTATTTTCCATATTTTTGAAGCCCAACAAATGTTGTTTCTTTAAATTGACTCTGGACTTCTAACCAGTAGTGCTTTTATTTTTTTCCCACGACTTTATGCCATAATGAATTTTCTGGTGGTAAACAAAGAATTGCAGTATAGATAATAGCTGGCAAAAGCATTTAACATATTAGATAATTACATATTAAATAACCATGATCTTTAATATTTACTATCAGTAGAGTTTACTTTAAGACTGAAATAATCATGTTGCAGTTTATCTGAGCTGGTTTGATACTTTCTGCAGCCCCCTCCTAGAGAGCAGCCTAGATGCTCTGTCAAAGGCTCCTGCCCACTGCTAATTTTCCCTTGGGTCATATCTCTAGGCTTCATCTTTGTTTTGCTCGCTTAGCCTTGCTGGGCTTCTATACAGGTTCTTCAACACAAGCCTGATTCTTGATCTCTCCTAAACCTCTTGTCTTGATGTTTGTTAACAGTCTCCTGCTTCTCCAGCCAGATCTCTTTGAGACATGGTTGAGACTTCAAGCCAGACCAAGCACAGAGATCTCCTGAGGCTCTCTGGGTTTTCTTGTCCTAGGGTTCCAGGGTCCCCATGTAAGCCAGTAAGGTATACATTACTTTACTGGCCTTTTTTTCTTTCCCTCCTTTAGGTAGTTCTCCCTGAACAGTTTCCCCAGCCAGTTCAATTGCAGAGGCCAGCTCCCCATCCTGTCCATCTGGCACCCTCTGGTGGCCATGAATGGATGTGCCTTGGCTAGCAATGCGTTTCAGAGCTCTGCCCTACACCCCAGGCCTGTTCCCTCCCTCCAGTGACGTTAATAGGAGCTGTTATCACAATGCACAGGTACTATCACACCTTTTTTTTGTTTGTTTGTTTGTTTGAAATTGATTTTTTGAGAGAGAGAGAGAGAAACATCGATCGATTTATTGTTCCACTTATTTGAACCTGCAACCTTGGTGTATTGGGATGGTGCTCTAACCAACCAAGCTTCCCCACCAGGGCTACTATCGGATCTTGACAAGCCCTACTTCTGCCTGGTTCTTTGCAATTCACATCCTGTAACTTGCTGATGGATAGATTCACCAAAAACCCCGTCTCCCCCCATTTTTTTTTTTTTGTAAATGTATTTGTACCAGTATGTGCTAAGATCTATATTCTCAAAGGAAAAGCCTTTTCTGGTTTTGTTTTTGGCAGGGAAGTAATAATAAGTACTAACTTAATGGAGTGCCAGATGCTGAGCTAAATGCTTTACATACATTATCACATATAATCTTCACAGCGCTGGGAGGTAGGCACCTATTTTTAATCTCCATTTTACAGGGGAGGAAACGGGCTTAAACTCAAGGTTAAGCATAAAGGTCAAGATCTCTCTGCTAGTTAATGGCTAAATTTAGATTCAAAACCAGCCCACCTGCCTTGGGACCCATGCTTCCTAATCACTAAGTCATACATTCTCTGTAGAAAACTAGGATTCCCAGAGGCCATGTTTTCTATCACAAAGAAGTTTTTAGCAGAAGAAGGAATAAAAATAGAGAGAGAGAAGCAGAGACAGAACACAGAACTAGAGTTCTAGGAGGGCTTGATTCCTTGGTTCCAGTCGTTTCTGAGGCGCAGAGCATCCTTGTTCTTTTCCAGACATGGTTGTTTCATCAGATACTGAAATCCTTCCAATAAACTCCCCCTTTCAGGTCAGTGTGATACGGCTTCCTGCCACTTGTCGTACAGGAGCCCTACTAAAACAGGAAACAAGTAGGGCACATTTGAAGGTAGTCTAGGTATTAACACGCAGAGCAGCATTAGACAGAATAGTCATGAATGATGTGGTCCATACTAGGTTATTTTGGTTAAAAGAAACAGACTGAGTCAAGTTATTAAAGTTACTCATTACTCAGAGACCAATCAAAGGGAGAGTGTATAGAAAAAAACACACGTGCACCAAAACCTGAGTAAAGTGAACCGCAAGGCCTCAGAAGAGGTGGGAGTGCAGCAGTAGCACTAGGGGACAGTCACTCCTTCATCTCCCCCTGAGCTTTTTGACCTTCACTGAATCAGCACGTCTCTCAGGACCAGCCTTCTCAGCTTACTCATCTCACACCTGGCTGCAAAAGTGGCTGCTCTCACCCCTGCCCCTCTACGGCCTTCCAGTTCCAACATATACCAAAAGTGCAGCTTCCCTTTGTGCTTCTTATTGCAGGTTCCCAAGAGAGAAGATTTGACTTCTTCTGCTTTTCTTTTTAAACAAAACACACGAGACATAGGTCACTGGGTATCGTTTATGGCCACTCCTTTGGACCAGGTGCAAATTAGTTGTGGTCATAGTCATGTGGCCCGCTGACACTCAGTAAGGTCAGTGAGTAGGGATTTTACTAGAAAGGGGGGTAAGCAGGCCAGTAATAATTGGTATCTCTAATCAAGCCCACTTAAACGTAATTTGAACCCTTGCCGATAACAAAAATTAAACACATCGCAAACATGGGCAACACATTCTCTGAAGACCCTCTCTAATTATCTCAAGTTGGCAAGAGAGTTCACCTTCTGGTGCTTGTAGGCTTGTGTGCTAACCTCTACCTCAAAGTGCTGCACCGTCTTCATGTTCCCAGTCCTGCCTGCACCTGCCCTAAACACTGTGCAGTGAGCCAGACCACTCCACTCACTTGGGAGTCTATTAATTTCTTCTCTCCTTAACCACACTAAAGACTTTGCTTAGTAAAGCATTTTGAAGATTTAGAAAGTGACTGCTCAGTCTGCTTAGGATTTATATCCCAAACAGATGTGCCAAGAAGTCATAGGAATCAAACTGCTGTTCTGTGAGTAGAATAATATATTAACATGCCTTTTAGTAGTTTCGATTACACAGCTGTACAAATTGCAATGGAGTCTTCATAGCTAAGCTTGCTTTTATCAAAAGCACATCACTTTCTCAGGGTAGAGTTTTAACATAGCAGCTATCTTGTGGGGCAAACATCCTTGTAAATACAATACTTGTCATTACTTGAGAGAAAATCATCCAGGTAACTGAGATATTGTAGTACTTGACTCACCTGGAGGAGTCCTCTGCCTTTTACCGTAATAACAGAACCAGGTCATTTTGTGATGAAAATAAGGAGCTCCTTAATAACAGCACCATCATCTTAAACTTCTAGTCTCTGTGAGCCTCAGTTTTTTCAACTGTTAAATTGAATATTAATACCCATCTTATTAAATGTTGTTGTAAGGAGGTGATGAGAGCTTTATGAAAGGCTTAGCAAATTGCCAAACGTGGCAAGGGCTCAATAAAGGTTCGTTACTATAATTATCATCACATTATGTTTCTCACCTCTCTATTTTTCAAGGTATGTTTTAGACAGTTTCTCATTTTATCCTTCCAACTTTTGGGTAGGTATGGTGACACATACATCCTGATTTTATAGCACAACGGACAGAAACAGAGCGGTTAGATAACTGATGTGGGAGAAGCGACTTTTCCAAGGCAACATACACAATCATTCACATCTGACTCCCAACTGAGTGTTCTTTCTGCACAGAACTTAAGTTCTGAGACAGGGACTTTAGTGAAAGGAGAAACTTAATAGTATACTAAAGGAAGATATACATCTTTCATATCTTTCATCCAAGAATTGTTATTCAGCTAGAAATGCTGTGTGGACATCTGTTTTTTGGCAGCATGGAAGGCTATATAACCTGATGAGACCATTAGCTATGAGACAATTAAATCCTGATTTGAATCAAAACTAATATGCATTTTAAAGTTTTGCTGTGGTTTCATGAGAGGGATCAAATAGGAAAAAGAAAGGCAGCTCAGATAAAAACAGGGAGCAATAAGCAAACATAAAAGCCAGAGCTGGCCTGGGTATATGCCAGTCCCAGTCCAGGACAAGGTGGAGGCACACACTATAATGTGTGGGAATTACACCTGAGAGAGGTTCTGAAAAAGAAGAAGAGAAAAGAAAAGAAAGCTTCAGAGATCCCTGATCAGTTCATTGCATCCCATACCTCCCCGCAGAACCAAATGCAAATACTCTCTGGAGTAAAGCAACTCCCAATGTGGGTCCTTGGGATTTCCATAAATTAAGTTCAATAAAATATCAGCTCATAGTTTTGTTTTGTTTTTTAAAGCCTTTATTTATTTATTTCTAGACAGAGGAGAAGGGAAGGAGAAAGAGAGGGAGAGAAACATCAGTGTGTGGTTGCCTCTTGCCTGCCCCCGACCGGGGACCTGGCCAGCAACCTAGGCATGTGCCCTGACTGGGAACCATACAGGTAATCATTTGGTTTGCAGGCCCGTGCTCAATCCACTGAGCCACACCAGCCAGGGCTCAGCTCACAGTTTTAAAAAATCATCAACACATAAGCCACCATGAGTTAGGATCAATAGAAACAGCAAATAATAAATGTATAAGAATTAAAGAACTGGAATTGGAATTGTCATTTATAGATTATTAAGTAACCTATTATGAACTTTGTAAAGAAATCAAATATGGAATAAAGTAGATTAAAAAAACAAAAAAAATATTAAAATAACCAAAGGGAGTAGTAAAAGAACCAAAGAGAACTTCTTGATCCAATAGATACAAATTTTGAAACAAACAACTTAATGAATGTGTTAAAAACAGAATAAAAACAGGCCTGGCTGGTGTAGCTCAGTGGATTGAGCGCGGGCTGGGAACCAGAGGGTCCCAGTTCGATTCCCAGTCAGGGCACATGTCTGGGTTGCAGGCCAGGTCCCCAGTTTGGCCATGTGAGAGGCAACCATACATTGCTGTTTCTCTCCCTCTCTTTCTCCTTCCCTTCCCCTCTCTCTAAAAATAAATAAATAAAATCTTAGAATTAAAACAGGATTCCTGGAAGTTGTACATGAGGAAATTGCCCACAATGCAGTACAGAGTGTGCAGGAAATGAAAAATATGAAAGAGGGGTTAAAAGACATGGAGGGTAGAACAATGTTTAAAGTTTAACGTCTAATCAGAATAAGAGAATAGGAGAAAGGCAATACTGAAAAAGATAATAGCCAAGAATTTTATTGAACTGATTAAAGATAAATCCACAGAGAGAGAAAGCACAGCATGTATCAACCATGATAAACAAAGAGACATATTGAGATGAAACGGCACAACACTGAAAGCAAAGGCCTTAAACACCCAGAGAAAAAAGACAGCACCTGTAAGAACAAACAGTAAGCAACCAGAAGACTTTTTATAAAAGAAAGTATAACCCTGACCAGTTAGCTCAGTTGGTTAAAGCGTCGTCCCCAACCGAAGGTTGCGTGTGGGTTCAATCCCTGGTCAGGGCACATAACAAGAATCAACCAATGAATGCATGAATAAAGTGGAACAACAAATGAATGTCTCTCCCTCCCTCCCTCTCTCTCTCTCTGTCTCTCATCAATCAAAAAAGGAAGTATTATAACAATAATTTACTAATGCTCACAGCAACTCTATGTGGTAGTACTACTATCATTTCTGTTTTAAGGTAATTCTGGCTGAGCGGGAAAGCCCAAGGTCCTACAGACACACAACAACGAGCATGGTATCTTAAAAACATAGGAATGAGTAGAAAAAGTAGGTCATGGAACACTGTCAGCCATATGCAAAACAACACATGAATCTTAGAACATAACCTTAGGATAAAGCTTGGAAACATAATATAGTAAAAAAAAGCAGTTAGCAGAAAACCATATATAGAAGATCATTTGTCTAAAGTTAACAAACAAAATACAATAATGCTTTGCTTAGAAATACATATCTACATGATTAAATTGTTTTTATTTTAATTGTATTTTTCCATTATGATTAAATTATTTTTAAAAGCAAGAGAGTAATTACTATAGGCTGATGTTTGTGTCCCCCTGAATTCATATGTGGAAACATAATGTCCAATGTGATGGTGCTAGAAAGTGGAGCCCACGGGCCCTCACGAATGGGATTAGTGCCTCCACAAAATAAGCGTGAGAGAGCTCCCTCCACCCTATCATCAGGTGAGGTTACTGAGAAGAGACAGCTATGTCTGGGGAGCAGGTTCTCACCAGACACAGAGCTGACCATGTGGGCACCCAGAATTTAGACGTCCAGACTCCATTGTTCTGAGAGAAGCCATCCAGTCTGCGGTATTTTGTTAGAGCAGCCCGAGCAGACTAAAACAGGAAAAAACAAAATTCCAGGTACTCTTCTTACCGTTATATTTACACAGGTCTCTTCTGTTCTTTTGTATGCATTAAAAGTTACATAATTAGAAAAGAAAAGAAATCGCCAAAGGGCTAATCTTTAACTGGATTTTTATAATGTATATTTAAAAGCCACTGGTTAATCCTTCTGTCTGATGGGCGAGGGATATAATCCGCCTCTAGAGTTTAACTGCCTTTTTTTTTTTGTAGTGAATCTCGAAAAGGCTTCCTACATAATTAGTGGAAGACAATGATAGAAATCATTCTTGCCTTGGGATTTTAAATTTCTGGTCCTGTATGTTCTTCCAAATGAAACAGTCTATCCTCACAGCTCTAGTAAGAGGTGTGTTATTTACATCATTTGTATGGGTATTTTTAACCTTCTGTTCCAGATGGTAAAGAAAAATTTCTACATAGGAAAAATACGTTTATAGGATAACCATATTAGAAAAAAACTAATTTGACTTTGTGTTTGATGTCAGATAATAAAGTTAGTAACAAATAAAAAACTAACTGGTGTCTTTTTGGGGGGGTAGTAGGAATATAAAATAAATTCGACATTGAGCTTCAAGTGGCTTCGGGGCCTCCTCAGGAGTCAGCAAAATGCAGACATCAAGAACTTCGGGGCCGCCCCTTTTGACAGCTGCTTCCCCAGCCAGAACCAGACCGGGAACTGCTGGCGGAATGGCCTGGACAACCCCGCCGTGAGAGGGCAATGACCACTGAAGGAGACAGTATCTCCAGGTAGGAATGGTACCAGCACGTGTACAGGTCCCTTTGCCCCACATCCTGGGTGTCGGCCTGGGATGACCGCCAGGCAGAAGGCACATTTCCTGGGAAGATCTGAACTGGCTGCACCCCACCTGTCCTCTGTCCTGCATCTTTCCCCCAGGGAGGTGAAGGGTACCTGGGCACATCCCACCCCAGGGACCTGAATCATGGCTTAACTAATAATAAATGCTTGCTGGAAAGGTTTAAGACTGTGTAGGTAAAAGAGCCAGATGATTGGTCACGAAGCTGGGTTGGGAATAGTACCTAGACCAGTAAAAGGGGCTTTAGGGTGAGTATTTTTTGTTTTGCTTTTAATTTTTATTTTATCAAAATTTGACCACCTCCTCTGTGCTAAACAATAGAGTGAATATATGAAATAGCCTGAAGCCCCTGTATGTGCTAAAATTTATCTGTATGATCCCTTAATTATCTGTATAATTTAAAAAACTTTTCTTAGGTAATGAAAATAGTATAGTAAAAACATATATGTACCTCAAAAACAAATAAATAAATCACTCTCTCATGTCAAAAATTTTATAAACCAATTAGCTCAATTTTAAAGTAAATAAATACACTTGAGCTTCTATTACAGCAAGGGAGATTTATTCAATAAACTCTATGCAGATATATTTATACCGGACTAGATTTACATATTAATCAAGTTCTAATTGCTTTTTTTAGCCAATTTTATGCAAATATACTTACTGCTATTCAAACATTTTTCAGAAAGTTTGGAAAGTGTCCAATCCAAAATCACTAATTAACAATTAGAAAGCAAAATCAAAATTGTTTGATATTTTCATGCTACAGTTTATGAGCCAGAACGCTTTGAAATGATATTGTCTTATGTTTCAATCCTTACAATAAACTCAGAATCACTACACCAACTTAAAATGACTTGTCCTGGTCTCTATTTTTCCTGCATACCTTAATAGTTTGTAATTATCATTAAAACATCTTTGAGTTAGTTACCTGGCACCAACATTGAGTTATATCTGTTTTTTGTGTGTGTGTGTGCGTGTGTGTGCATGTGTATGTGTGTGTGCGTGTGTCTGTTTAAGGTGATGATTGAGGTCTATACTAACTTCCCTTAATCAAAGTCCATAAACTTGATGTTCCTTCAAGAATTTCACCAAAAAAATCTCAATATCTCACAGTCTTTTAGTATGGTAGAGTGTTTGCTAGACATAATACATGCAACTTTCCCTTCATGAAAAATAAAGATTGTTTTCATAGGGGTAAACCAACTTAGTGGTTTACTAGGTTTAATGCATTTCAAACTGGAAGACATGATTTAAAAGATTTCTGTATAATTTTTCATTCTTTTTATTAGTTATATAATTGAAAATTAATACTATAATTTCCTGAAAAAGTAAAAAGGATTTTCCCATAGGTAATTAAGATTAGCTCTCAAAATGCATCCTTATTGAATCTGTATTTACTAATATGTTAGGTCTCACATACTCCTGCAGTGGTTTTTTTTTTTAGTTTTTCAAAGTGATATTCATTAGTTTAAATATGTTTGTGAAAGTAGAGTAGACTTTGGCAGGTGCAAAGCATTTGTCCAGAAGCCTTTATAATTCCTCAAATTTAAAATAAACACTAGTAACAACAACAAAAAATAAAACTTTGTAGCACAAAACTTGGTCTGTGGAGAGAAAAATCAAGTTGTAAAGAGAGAAGAATATAAGAGAGCCAGAATCTAGACAATTCCTCTGTACTCGATGCTATTTGCTCCTTGAAACCTGGCTGATTCTCAGCCTGAGATAACCCTTTACTCACTTAACACAGCATTTTTCAGACCACAAGATGCACCTAGGTTTTAGAGGAGGAAAATAGGAAAAAAAAATTTTTGAAGCAAAAAATGTGGTAAAATATTTAATAACATAAATAACATTCAGACTATAATAGCTATATTTGGACTGTAAGACGCACCCCCATTTTCCTCCCAAATTTGGGGAAAAAAGTACATCTTATAGTCCAAAAAATACAGTAATTTCTCTCTTTTGCTTCAAGCTACTTCAAGTTGGTTTTGGTTACTTTTATCAAGAGTCCTAACACACATATTTATGCTGAACTATCTGGTAATATATGTAGTTTATCCCATTGCATGGACCCAGTGACTTTCAGTTAATCTTTTTGATATCTTACTGACATCATGGAGTTAAGAATCCTTTTGTTAAAGGAAGGTACCTGAACTAACTGGTTTCAATCTGACTTTTGCAAACAAGATTTCAGGGCTCAATGAACATACTTTGTGGGAGGCTTCCCCTTCTTATTTGAGTGATCCACAGACTACACTAGATGTAAGTGATTAATGAAAAGAGTAAAGGGATTTCAGTATACCAGTTCTCTGCAATATAGGTAGTATCTCTTTCTTTGAAGCCTAATACTAAAACCAGATGCTTAGCTTTATGACTTCCTTCTCTCAAACAACAAGAAGAAAAACATACATAAGTCAGTTAGCATTACAAGGATTATTAGTTTTGCTGAAAACATAATGCCTTTGGAGCTTTGAATGAAAGTACTAATTTAAACCATTCCTAGAATGAATAAATATTCAGAAAGACTGCTACATAAGCTTTGCTTGCTGCAGGCTAACAAGTATTTATGACTCTATCATGTATGTTCTTCTTTGGAATTTTTCTTTCATCTGAAAAGTGATTCTTTCACCTGGATACCTTTTAGAAATCAAATTTAGATAAAAGGCAGTGACAGTTTAGATTGTGCCCTATGTATAATAAATCAATTCATATAACTCCTTTCCATTAAGAACAGCTCACTAATAGCCAAGTGGGCATGCTTTAAATTAACCTGATATACAAGAGTCCAGTCAAGTTGTAAATCTATGGATTATAGTCTCACCATCTAATTCTGTGTTTTGTAAGAGTCCCTTAAAGGGTGTACACTTTATAATTAACATTTTAGCAACATCAGGATCGTGTCTCAAAATACTCTGTAAGCTCCTCAGAGTTGTTTAGTAGAGTGTAAAGTTGGATTAATAACAGCAATGGGAGAACTGGGCCAGAAGAAGAGAGATGAAACAATATGGAAAGAATGTCATACCAGACTTGGCAAATGGACGGAGGCCAAGGGTAAGGAAAAACATGGAAAAGGAATGAGAACAAGTATGAACCAAAATTTTGTTTGCATGAAAAATAATACAATAATTAATAAATAATAATGCAAGAAGAAACTGTGTTTCATGTACAGCTGTAAACCTTTTGCCCCACCATGTATGTATATGCGCATATATATATAAAACCACATATGATTTAATGGACACTTAAGTTGCTTCCATATCTTGGCTATTGTGAACAATGTTGCAAAGAAAGCGGGAGTGCAGATATCTCTTTAGACAGCGATATATCCTTTGTATATATACCCAGAAGTGTGACTGCTGGGTCAGACAGGAACCTCCATACTGTCTTCTCTAACGGCTGTACGGATTTACATTCCCACCAACAGTGTATAAGGGTCTCCTTTCTCCACATCCTCAGAAGCTTTTTAGTTTGATGCAGTCCCACTTGTTTATTTGCTCTCTTTACCTGTGCTTTTGGTGCCTTACCAAGAAAATCTTGTAAATAAGTCCACCAGATTTAATATAAAGGGACAACTGGTGCAATCATTCTCTCTGTCTCTGTCTCTCTGTCCCTGTCTCTTCACCTAGGCTCTCTATTTTACTCCACCTTCTCCAGCTGCATTTGCAGCCACCATATCTAGGCTGACAGGTTACAGAGTAGAGTGTCCATTAGTGTCCTTATGATAATGTCAGCAAATGGGGTTGGCAAAATTAAGGTATGTCAGACAAATTAGGAGTAGTATAAACTCTAGACTGAGGCAGAGAGCAGATGTTTTCCTGGCTCTTCCTTCAGAGGCTACTCCCTAGAGCAGATTCTACATTATGAGGTCCTTGGTGCCCAACTATGCTCTGTGGGACAATAAAAGGTCGTCATCCTGCCGTGCCTCTGAGCTCCACCTTCTTCATAGCTACCCTGTGTTTCTTAAGACTCATCTACCTCACCACTGCCCAACCCTCTTATTCTTCTTAGCCTTAGGACCCCTATCCTTCTTGCTCAGCCTTCACAATCTAACTCAAAGGATATGTTCTCAAACCTTCTACAGTCCTTTCTCCCTTCCTTCACCATTCCTGCAGCTGCACTCTCCTCCTCCCTGAATTTCTGGAACATACCATTTACCCTTCTTTCACAGCATCAATCACCATAAAACTTGTGACATGCTTTAAGCCCATGCTTTATCTCCTTTGCTAGTTTGGTGACCATCAGCACTCTTTGGGCAGGGTTCATATTGGTTTAAATTTGTGACCCCTATGTCACCTAGCACAGTCCCTTTGACATTGCAGTTGCTCAATAACATTTATTGAATCAACCATTCGACCCTTGCTCCACTACAATTGCCATTCCCTGAAGGTTGGGACCCTGTATGTGCTCACTGCAACTCCCTTGCCTGTTTGGAAACCTCCCTCTAACCCTTTCCTCCCTTTCTGTTCTTTCCCTCCACAAGAATTCTCTCCTGTTTGCTTCCCTGCCCCGTCTCCTAGTTAAACCCAGATGGTGCTCCTTTAGAGATATGCCTTTTTGTCAGCTGCTGATCTCCGTTTCTACCTCCTGCTCTTCTGATGTTTACATTCTTAGCTCTGCTGATACAGACAGCCCTGGAGGCTCACACTGATCAGATTTCACCTGTTCAAAAATGATAGGCAGGAAGGCCTCAAAGCACAACTTGCTCCCAGTTTCACCCAGCCTTAGGGAGGGTTTTTCTTGGAACGGAGCCCAATGCTATAACATAGTGAAAAAGGGAGACAACAGTAGCACCTACTTTAGAATTGTGGTGTGTTAGCCTTTTTATGTAAGTAGTTTTTACTTGTGGGAAACAAGACCTAACTTGTTCTAAGTATAAATCCATATAATAAGCCAGGTTCTAGTATAACATTTACCCACTTGCTGATTTCAAAATACTAAACTTGAAAGAAGAAAATATACCTTTGAGGATTTAATACTATCAGTTTGAATTTTTCTAGCTAATTCCTAACACACACACACACACACACACACACACACACACACACAGCTTTTTAGAGAAAGTTTTCTACCATGACTTGCTGTAATTAGAGGGGAGGTGTAGCTGCTACAATTTACCAGTGAGACTCTGGGCTTAGAGAGGTTTGCTGATTGGTTCCTTGGCCTACAGCAAAAAATGGAATCTGTCTAGATCCCTTTGTATAGTAAATGAACTTTCTTTGAACTCTCATCTCCCACTTTCTTATACATGACACCTTTCTTTGAAATCTCATCGTTCAGTTCCTTATACATGACACCTAAATTTCCATTTTTTCCCTTCCTAGGAAGAAAATTTCATTAGACAATGTGATACATGGTAAGCAATTATAATGAAAGTCAACATAACTACAGCAGACACTACTAGTTGCTTCCCCCAAATATGTTTTCTTCTTCCTCCTTACCAGCAGAACTCCTACATCATTGGGAAGATCAGTGCAAGCTAGAAGACCAGCTTCCCTTAAAAGCCTTATGGCCTCATGACTAAATTCTGGACAAGCAGATAAAAGCAGAAATGTTACTTGCGGAGAGACTCCTTAGAAGTAAACATAATCATCTGGGAATTAAAGTCCTTTTGCCCTTCCTTCTTTTTCCTGTCTGGAATATGTAGGTGATGGATGGAATTCCAAAACCATCTTGGACGATCACTAGCTATGCCCTAGAATGGCTGTTCTGTAAAATAGAAGGAAACCAGGTATCTGATAACTGTGAAGTCACCAAATCAGCCCTAAATATCTCTTTCTAAACTTCTTTCACCTGAAAGAGAAATAAACTGCCTTACTTAAGCCATTGTTATTTTGAATTTTCATTTATGTACAGCTGAATCTATTCATAACTAACACAATAAAGAAGCCTGGTAAAACATTTTTTTTTTGAGTCCTAAATGGACAACGTAGGATTGACTTAAATATCTTTCTTCTTCTCTAACACATGACTGCTGGCCAACTTATTTTAATTTACAAATAATATCCTTTACCTTTGAGGGTATATGACCATGAAAGGCATGAGGGAAGTTCTAGGATGCTGGCAAAGTTTGTTTCTTGATCAGGTGTGTTCAGTTAGTAAAAATGCATCGAGATGGACTTTTTATATGTATACATCTCTGTATGTATTTTATATTGTACATCAATAAAAAGTTTAAAAATATATCCATTGTAAGTGTGTCTTTCTTAGCAAAATTACTAACCAGTTTAGTTAGGATTAGAGATTTTAAAAGGTTAAGTCCTCAAAGAAGTGTGAAGATTAAATGAAATCATAAACATAAATTACTCATTTTTAACCTATTGAGTCATGCATCCTATGAATATTTTTGGAGAACCTACTATGCACCAGGCACCCAGGGTCAGCTATTACTATTAGCTCTATGTAATTGCTTGCCTAATTGTGATCCTCCTATCAACTATAAGCTTCATGGGGAAGGGACTCTGCCTGTTTTGTTCATGTTGTAGTCATATTTGTTTAACATAGTACTAGTCAAATAGTGGCTCTTCATGGAATAACTGAGTGAATATATTATAAGTTAAATAATATCTTGTGCACCACTAGGAGAATGCATTTCAGTTTCAAACAGCTGACTTAGAAGTGATTTTTTGGAATTCATTTGTAAATTAAGGGCAACTTAGGGCTCTTTAAGCATCAATATTAAATCAAGAATTACAAATAAAATTGCAGGCAATTCTATTTTTTAATGAAAAATATATCTTGTTTTATTTTTAATAAGTATATTTTATTGATTATGCTATTATAGTTGTCCTATTTTTTCCCCTTTGCCCCCTCTGTCCCATACCCCCATTCTCTCCAGCAATCCCCCCTTAGTTCATGTCCATGGGTTGTACATATGAGTTCTTTGGCTTCTCCATTTCCTGTACTATTCTTAACCTCCTCCTGTCTATTTTGTACCTACCAATTATGCTTCTTATTCCCTGTACCTTGTTCCTCATTCTCCTCCTTCCCCCTCCCCACTGATAGCCCTCCATGTGATCTCCATTTTTATGTTTCTATTCCTGTTCTAGTTGCCTGGAGAATACACGGCTCTGCCCCTTACAAAGTGACAGGTGTGCCGACATGGGGAGTCAAAGCAGCTCTACTTAACACACAGAAACACAGGGAGGCTGCCAAATTGAGGAGACAAAGAAATATGGCCCAAATGAAAGAACAGACCAAAACTCCAGAAACAGAACTAAAGCGACACAGAGACAGCCACCCTGTCAGATGTAGAGTTCAAAACACTGGTGATTAAGACGCTCAGAGAAATGATTGAGTATGGCCACAAAATAAAGAAAGAAGTGAAGGCTATACAAAGTGAAGTGAAGAAAAATATACAGGGAACCAACAGTGAAGGGATGGAAGTCAGGCAATTCTCTTAACACTTCAGAAATTATGTAGTCCAAGATATAGAAGAGTGATATAGAAATCATAATGCAATTATCACAAAAAACCATCAAAAGCCCTTAACTACACTAGTTAAAAAGAGTGGAACAGATTAACTTTTTGATATCATAATGAAAATGCAAACACTATGACTAACACATACCATATCAAAATAGAACATTTCATTGCAAGGCAAGAAAGAAAAGATGTCTGTGTTTTAAGCAATCAAGGAACAAATTGAAAATGCAAGCAACTGGAAAATGACAGTCCATAGAAACTCCCTGTTAAAATACAGAAAATGTATGACTATAAATTTTCTATGTAATTTAGAATGTACTCCTTGGTGGTTTTTAAAAAATTGTCTAGATTTCAAAAGGAGAGAAACATCAGTTTGACATCTGTAGGAGACCTATTTTGGGGGTGCATACCCAGCCCCCAATCCTTTCTGTGAAAACTGCCTCCTTGACAAAAGAGCAAGCCTACACAGCCATTTTTGTCAAGTAACACCCAGCCACAGCTTATTGGACAATTGGAGAACTCTTGACCTAAACTGGACCATTCAGAATCTTTCTCCTGAAAACCTCAGTTAGTAGGCATTGAGTCTATAGGTAGTGATGAGCTCCAGAACTGGAAGGTTGACTAAACTTGGCACCAAAGCTTTCCAACATTTCACAAAAGCTGAAATTATGAGGGAGCAGAAGTTATAAGTAAGCAAAGAAGCCTGTTTGAAAAAAATGGGATATTTATGCAAAAAAAAGTGCAGAAGCAAGATATCATGAGTAGAATGCAGGATAGGGGAACAAGCTCTGTTCCTGAGCTCTAAGTTCTCATGAAGTCTGACTGACTTTGTTTCTTGCTTTTTTTTCACTCATAGAGCTATGAATTTTTTATTGGCCTCCTGCCCCGCAAGGGGTTCCCTGTTTCTGTGCCTTAACACCTCAGGACTTTGGTGCCACTGACCTCGGACACCACATTGTCATCCACAATCCTGTGGGTAGTGGTCTTTTGGATGGAGCGCATGGAGTTGCTATCATTCAGGGCATCACCGAGATCAAAGTCCTTCCCTTCTTCCAGTAGGTAGAGGTAGGTGGTGATCTCTGCCTCCAGCTTAACCTCGATGTCCAGCAGGGCCTCATACTATCGGGCCTGGTACTGCCCCTCTGTCTGTGTCTGGGCCTGTGTCTCTGACTCCAGGTGCAGCAGAATCCTGTTGAGCTGTTTCATCTGCATGGCATAGCGTGTCTCTACCTCTCTCAAGCTGTTCTCCAAACTGGCCTTCAGATTTCCCATCATGTTCAAGTCAACCTCCAAGGACTGAACTATGTGTCTCAGCTCTGTCAGTGTCATCTCAACAGCTCCTATCTCAGCAGTCTGTGAGGTAACAACTGTGGTGCTCTCCTTAGTCTGCTGGAACCAGTACTTGTCCAGATCCTCTCGGTTCTTCCAAGCCAGCTCATCATAATGAGCAGGGATGCCCTGAGGTCCTGATATTTGGGGGCATCCAACTCCACAGTAAACCCAGAGCTGGCAATCTGACTTTGTAGACCCTTACTTTCTCCTCATGGTTCTTCTTCATGAAGACCAGCTCCTCCTTGAGAGCCTCAATCTCTGTATCCAGCTACAGTTGAGTGATACTGGTATCATCAATGACCTTTTGGAGCCCACTGATGTCATTCTCCACAGACAGCAGCATGGCCAGCTCCCTCTCATACTTAACTCCGAAGTCATCAGCAGCAACGTGGGGCATTGTCAATCTGCAGATCAATGTAGGCATTGTCCACAGAACTTGCAAGGATCTGAGCCCTCAGGTCCTCAATGGTCTCAATGTAATGACCCCAGTCTCTGACCTAGTGTCCCTTCTCTAGGTGTTCCTGAATATTTCTCTCCAGTCTCCAATTATCAGCCTTCAGGATCCTCACTCTCTCCAGGCAGGAGGCCAGGCTGTCACTCAGGCATTGTCTAGTCTCCTTCTCATTCTGGATGCCCATTATTCCCACCAGACTCCCATCAATCCCCACGGCCAAGTCCCAGAACCCCAGTTGCCTGCACACTCATGGAGTGGGGCACAGAGATCTGGGGCACCAAACCCCCAGGGTCTGCACTGATGCTGCTGTGCTGCTGGCCAGCCAGCCCAGTGGCTGGGTGACAGCACAGAGTCCAGGGGCTGGTAGCTGGTGGAGAAGCTGGTGAGGATGCTAAAGCTCATGCTGCTTGGGGAGGAAGGTGAGAGGCCAAGAGCCAGGTTCCAGATGCTCTTACCTTTTTATTAGCTTTTATTATTTTAAATTTTAATTATATTTTATTGATTATGTTATTAAAGTTATCCTGATTTCCCCCCCTTTGTCCTCACTCCACCCAGCACCCCCACTCCCTCAGGCAATCCCCCCACCATTGTTCATGTCCATGGGTCATGCGTGTAAGTCCTTTGGCTACTCCATTTCCTGTACTGTACTGTACATCCCCATAGCTATGCCCTTACTTTTTTAATCATTAAAGTAATTCATTAACACCCCTATCCCTGTCCAGTGCCCCCAACCCTACTTTTTTTTTTTAATTATTTTATTGTTGTTCACTTACAGTTGTCTGCATTTATCCCCACCCTCAACCCCAGGCAAACCCACCTCCCTCCCTTGCTTCCACCTTCCCCCTTGGTTTTGTCCATACGTCCTTTATAGCAGTTCCTGAATACGCTTGTCCCCATTATCCCCTTCCCCCTCCCCTCTGGTTACTGCCAGAATGTTCTAAATTTCAATGTCTCTGGTTATAATTTGTTTCTCTGGTTGTATTTTGCT